>JBBYHO010531370.1:0-13178 GCA_038382025.1 Adansonia gregorii | reverse complement strand
TGTTAACCGCAAAAGTATCACAATTTGTTAGTTGAACATGACTATGCGAATGTGATAGAGTGTGTCTTTTAAGATTTCTTTTTATTAAAAAAAAAATTAAGATCAAGCAAAACTTGAATATACTATTATAAAAAAAATTATTAATAATTTGAAATGTTTTGTGCTTGCCACACTGGTTGGTTTCTTTGATATAATAATGCAATTGATTAAAAAATCCTTGATCACTCAAGCTAAGTATTTTGATATATAATTAATTAAAGAATAAACCGAATCGTTGTAATTTCTGTAGGTGTTAAAAAAATCAATATAACTAGATACATTAAGAATTATGTTACGGTTATAATATGATACATTAGATATTATGATAAGATATTTTCATTTGGTAAATAAGGCATTTTTGTACAACCTAATAAACAATTTATAATATCAACAATGTGAGAGCATATCACTTACAATAATTATGTTACAATTAATCAATTAATATTTAATGTTATATAAGGTCCATAAAAAAATTATGTGAAGCCCACACTTATAAGTAGTAGACCTCTACATAATTATTGATTGTAATTGGATAATTGTAGTATTATAGTAAAGAGAATTATAAGTAAAATGCTCCCCTTTAGGCTTTTGTTTTATATGCTATGATGATTATGTCAAACATACCAATAAAAATAACAAAAATTTTTATCAATGGCCTGTTAATTAAATCATTGTCTAAACTGAATTAAAAAACAAAGTCTTTGTATAAAAAGAAATGAGTTTTAAGGTATAAAATTATCATATGTATGACTAAATATATTCATATAATAGGACGTGTTCTATCCCAGCTTGTAGCCCCCTTATGTCCAAGTCTTTATTCTAAAATTTGTGAGCAAATCAGCTTATTTTATGTTTGGAATCTTGGACTATAGATAATATATGGAAATTCGTATCATGGTTCACATTTCCCACCTTGAAATAATTATAATTTCCCTTTAGAAATGAGTATTACTCTATAATTAGATCAGTCCAATATAATAATATTATCCAGGCTATTACAATAGGGTATGGGACTTGAAATTTTTAAATTTCAGCAACAAATTATTCATATTCCCCTGATTATACTAAGGGATAAAGGGAAAATAGACAGCGTTTAATTTTTTAGTCCAAGGCAATTTATAATGATGTAGGTGGCTCTAAATGCACTAGCTAGAGAGGGGAGGAGGATTTTATTTTATTTTATTTTATATAATATAATATGATCAATGATATTTCATATTATGTTTGGGTTTAATTTTTTCGAATAATTTTAAGTTTTTTTTTTTTTTCATATTTGTATGATGCATTCGGATTTAACCAAATTCTAGTTGATAGAGAAGAAAATCAACCAGGATAAGGCCATAACAAGATGATTAGATTGTTTAAAATGAAAAAAAAAAAAATCAATCTAAGTTAATAAGCACATCCCTTGTAATATATTATAAGAAAAGAAATAGAGAGAAAAAATATTTAAATATTTTTCACTTCACCCCACCCAATACTTTTTATTTTTATTTTATTTATTATTTATTTTGCCTTTCATCATATTCGAGAGATGCTACTTGAGAGAAAAGGGTTTCATATTTTTCTTCTTCCCACCATAATTTTCCTTATGCAAAAAAAAAAAAAACATAAAAGAAGGTAATGAAAAGAAAGAAAATCATTTTGATTTGATTTTATAAATGATTTTTTTTTTGGTTAAAGTAGGTTGTAACTCGAGAAGGTTATAATAAAAAGATCGAGGAAATATTGCAAATACTCTAATTTAAATCGTAAACTTAATAGATTTCAACTTCGTAATTAAAGAAGATTATAATAAATAGATTGAGAAAATTGTAAATTTATTGAATTTTAACTTTTAAAGATTGCATAAATCAACTTATTTAAATTATATGTTTGATTTTGTACGTAGCTTTGCAATTGCATTATCACATGTTTTCATCAGCAGCAAGAAATTTTCCTAACTTACCTAACTCTCCTACTCATATAAAACAAAATTATTTGCGACATTAACAATAGTTATCTTCTCTGATTATTTTGATCACTTGATTTTGACATCTAAACAATCTTGATTAAAGAATAATGGTGAAGAGAGAGGCAAACCTTAATCAATTTAATTGAGGATAAATCTATTATTAATTATTAGAAGCAGCATCATGCTATTATAACTATACATATACCCCAATAGTATTTCGTTGACTAAAATAATAAAAAATTTAAGTCAAAACTTTATTATTTTTTTAAATAAATTTTAAATTTTTTAATTTTCATAAAAGTTAGTCTTTAACCTTTAGTTTGTATCTAAATAATATCTTAACTTTTAACATATAAACCCTCAATATAAATAAACTTTTTAACCATAAAAAATAAAAATAAAATATTATTTAAAATAAGGATTTATTTTGATATAATAAAAGTGTAAAGAATTACTAAAAAACTGAAATAATTCAAGTCTTTTTTTTTAATATTTTAGTGTATTAATTCCTTCAAATAGATGACCTGCGTTACGCATGCCTAATTGCTAGTTATCATCTGTTGCCACATAGATAGTAGAACAAATTTAGCAATGTTGCAGAAAAGATATTTTGTCGTAAAAGGGCAATCATCAATTAATTAAAAATAGTTTCTTAGATGACATTGATGTGAATTGAATATTAATTTGTTTTTTAAGTGAAAGGCTGCAAGAACTATGATACAGTTTTTAGTAGACACAAGTTGAATTGGAAGTGGGAATCATCACTCACAATAGTTCATTTTGTTTTTGTTTTCTTTCAATAGGAATGCTTTTTCTATGTATAATACTCACATTTTGCTGTTATAGTTTTTTATTTATGAAAATATATATATACAATAGTAAAAAATTGCAAATCCAATAAAAGTTGACAGCACACATTTTATAAATATGAAATTACATATGTTGATGTATTGAAATCCTAAAATTTTGGAGAAAACATCGTCTAAATCTAGTAAGAGAAATAAGAAACTAGTTAAACATACCCCTTCTTTATTGTTTTTTAATTGATATTAAATATTTGATTTTGAATATATATATATATATATATGTATTTAAGAAAAATGTTACATTCCTCGAACGGACAAATAAGTAAATATATAAGGTTATTAAAAAAAAGTCTAAATTTAAATGATATAGAATAGTCAAATATATTTATTTGTATTCAACATTAATATTTAAATTTAATCAATATTATAGATTTTACGTACAGAAACCGTAATACGCGCAGACCGTCATGATTGAATTAATTAGAAAAGGGATTTTCAAACATTTGATAAAACTTTCATTTGAAAACTTTTATATTCCAGCTATTACACTATAATGCAACACTTTAATCAAGTTGTTTAAGATAATGTTATACCCAGACACTCAAAGGATACATCGAAGAGGGAGTAGGAAGATAAAGAACATGGGGGACCCTCATCACATGAATTCACATGTCATAATTAATAAAAAAGAAAATTACTCAAAATTTAATAACTTGGCTACAACATTCCAACCCTAAAGTCACAACATC
Source organism: Adansonia gregorii (assembly GCA_038382025.1). Classification (NCBI taxonomy): domain Eukaryota; kingdom Viridiplantae; phylum Streptophyta; class Magnoliopsida; order Malvales; family Malvaceae; genus Adansonia; species Adansonia gregorii. The sequence goes on along the minus strand of JBBYHO010531370.1, from coordinate 9,630 downwards.
AAATGGACCCCAATTTTTGTACAATAATTAACCTTTTTTTTTAATTTAAATTAATCACAATCAAAGAACCAATTGAAACAAATATATTCTCCTTTCTTTTCCATTTTTCTTCCCACATGCTGGCACCCTGACCCTACTATTTGTTGTTTTGCACACGGAGACTAAGCTTTTCCTTTTAGGTTACAATAAACTGAAGAGAATCCACTAACTATGTCTTTGGATTAATAAAATGTAGACCATAAAACAAGTCTTAATTAGTAGTGGGGCAGCAGTAAACATCATCCACGAGAAACCCAAAAACATTTAAAGGAAAAAAAATTATTTCTTTCTTTCTTTAAAGTCCATGTTTGATGCCAAAACACAATGGCGCCCAAGCCATTTGCCGTGGAGTACACTTTTCTACCCAATAGATCAAAGAATTTTTAACCTATTTTAATTTCAAAGAACAAACCAACTAAATGTTATTTCTTTTGGCCCCCTTTAATTTTCTTGAGAGAGGATACTAAAAAATTTAAAAGAATTAAGTACGATTAATAATTACCTTCAAAAATAAAAGATTATCTTTAAAAATTTTAAGGACGATAAATCGTCTTTAACAATCATCTTTTAAAATTGTATTTTTGAAAAGTATTAATAACAATATTTATCCCTAATACTATTAAATTAAAAATAAAATTTGTCTCCAATGCTGTTAAATTTAAGATAAAAAAAATTTGTTCATCTCATTATCTCTTATTTTGTAGTGTGAAAAGCATAAATTTACTAAAGTAGGCCTCTAATGATAATTATGCACGATATTAAGTCTTTCTCACTAAGTGTTAGACTTGTTCGTGGGCCGTGCCAGGTCGGATTCAGGCTGGGCTTAAGCATGGTATTAACATTAAATATGTTTGCTTAAGCCCGGCCCGGTCCGAAATATGAGCCTCAAATTTTGCTCAAGCTCGCCCGCCTATATTTGTAAATAGATAGTCCAAGCCCGTTTAGGCCGCCATATTATATTTTTTATAATTTATTTTTTAAAAATATATTTTTTAAAATATAATTTTTATTAATTTAAAAAGTTTCTTTTATTAAGTTTATAAATATAAATAATTTAACTTAGCTTTTAAAGTTTACACTACAATATTATATATATGTATTGTTTATATGCTAAAAATTACATAATACATAAAATAAAAAATAAATATAATATAATATAATAGTAAATCAAGCCGAGCTCGGGCTTTGAAAGTCGAACCCAAAGCCCGACCCATTTTTTAATCGAGCATTTTTTTTTGTTCAGGCCCATATTTCAGGCCTATTATGTTTGTCCAAACCATTCCAAATTTCAAGCGGACCTTAGCAGGTCTACTAACTATAAAGCGATGGAATTAACTAAATATAACTAGATCCTTTCTTACAAAATGATTGGCAAGTCTTACTAGTTGTAATTATTTTGTCTTAACATTGAGGTAAAGACACCATCGTTGGATTTGATTGAAAATACACTGATCTTTCAGTTTGAAAAAAAATGTTTTTTTACCCTTTAACTTTGATAAAAAAATGCATTAACTTTCTTGGCATTTCATTTACTAAAACAATTCTAAATGAAAAGTTATGTACCAGAAAGAACAAAGCAAACCTTGGGCTAATGGTGTTCTCTATTGTGTTCATTGATAATTTGCCTTTATAGGTGCAATGGAGATGGTTGGAAAGAATCTATAATAGGTTTGGAAAAATGGTTGATGTTTTTATTCAATTTAAAAGAAGTTCTAAAGGGCATAGATGTGGGTTTGTTCAGTTTGGATTCATAGAACATGCTAGGAACATAATTAAAGATACTTTTTTTAAAAAAATATAAATTCTTGTTATTTCATAATTGTAAAAATATTGAATAAAAGAAATGATGAATTCAAAAATACAAAAATAAATAAAGAGAGAAATGATTAATAATGAACATAGTTTATATTTATGTATTTCACTCAAAATTAACTTAGTAAATAACACTTATTCGGTTACGTACTCTTTACCAAACTTCAAGGTGCAAGAGAATATTTTTCTCAAATTAAAGCTCCATTTAGATTGCAATGCACCCAACATTGTGGGGGGGTTTTTACCCCTTAATTGGAACGGACGCTTGATTGGGTGTCTTGCTCCAGCGTAGTTGCATTGCGTTAAAGTATTTTTTTTAATCCTTTTTTTCTTTATTTGTTAATTTAATTAATATTTAATTATTTTAATGGTAAATCAATTTATGTTGTTTATGTTTTTAGTTTTTGTGTCTTTTTTAATTTTTATTTAAAAATTTAAAAATTATTTAGTTTTACTAATTCTCTCAAATTTTCAAATTTATAATATGCCAATACTTTAAATGAATAAATTTTTTAAATTTTAAAATGTTAAATAAAATTAAAATATTATAAAAATACATAAAAGATAATAAAATAATAAAATATTACTTTGCTATACTTTAATTTGTACAAATATATTATTGTTAACTATATACAAATTTTAATTTAATGTTCTTAATGGTAATTTCATTTTCCCATAATATTGCACTTTATTATTATCATTGCTATTGAATCCAAACACATATCGTATCACTAATTTTAATCTGACAATTACAATATCTAATCGTACTGCAATAATAATTAATCTCACCGAAGCTAATATCGTCGTCTATTCAAATGGATCTTAAATAAAGTATTTGTATTTTCTATCAAACCTTTAAGATAAATATATATTTATATATATAATATTGCATTTTGCAATAGGATTTGGAATTGTTTATTAATCCTTGGATACCAATCATTCAATTTCTTAATGACTAAGTCTATATAGAGTAAACACATGCAACCAACGAGCTAAACTAGAATTCAACAAAAAAAATAAAAGAAACGGTCACTACAAGGAAAAAAAAAACTCACTTTTACAGTGACTAACTTTAATTTTTCAATTCCTTTAATTTTTTAAATGTTTTCCATCTTAATTACTTTTTTTCTTTTTTAACAAGCTGGTTGCGTTGAATAAAATATTATCTCCTTCCTAACTTCAATTCCAACAATAAAAAAATTATTTTTAAATATAAATATTAGCAATGCCTTGCATAAATAATCTATCATACTTATTGCTGTCACTTGATAAACCTACATGCATAAAATAAAACCTTGTTTACTGTTAGCCTACGCTGTAAGATTTAATTAAAAACATACCTCTAGTTATTGTTGATCAAAAATACGACTTCGCTTTAAGTACATGAGGTGAACACTTCATATAAGTCTTTTAGTTTACTTTTTTCCTTGATAATTACCTTATGATGGTGCACAAGCAATTTATATAGACTAGACTGAAGACCTATATTAGAAAAATAATTAAAGTTATATTCTACCATCAAAGAATGTGTATTCTAGTTAGTTACTGAAGTAGAATTTAACTTTTACTACTAGAGTAGTTAATCTTAATAAGATTTACTAGATAATATCACCTCAATATTATTAAAATATTTATCTTAGTCCACTTAATTATCATGTGGACCACAACATTCTCCCACTTGGCCCATATGTTAAACAAGCTTAAATGGATGATAATTAAATCCAAACTTTAATATGGCCATAAGTTACTTTAGCCAAACTTCTACTCAATTAAAGATTCATACCATGAATCATTGTGGTAGCATTCTAATCCGAATATTCTTTTCCATATATTACGATGCATGATCATCTCTAAGAGAGCACATTATGAGATAATATTTTATGAATGAATTTTTTATAGTCATTCAAGGTCCACTAGACATGCAAACTTTATGTGCACAAATTAAAACATGTCCATAAACTCTAAGAATGTGAAATTAACAAAATCAAAAAAGCCAAAATACATATAAACAAAATTTAACTAGCCCCATATGATCCACTTGAATTTTAAACTATTTTGTTGACAATGCTTTAGTCATGGGATCCACTATTATTAAATTTGCATTGATGTGTTGGATAGCCACTTTTTGCTTCTTTATATAGTCTCTAACGACAAGCTATTTTGTATCTATCAGCTTGCTGTGACTTCCAACATTATCATTATTAGAAAAGCATACAACATAAGAGTTATTATAATAGATCTTTAATGGCCTTATTGACAATTCTTAAATTAAAGACAAAATATCTCAACCTTATTACCTATGATATTACTTTACAACATAATTCTTTTAGTAGCTTTCATAGTCCAAGACCATAATTACTTTAATATTTGTCAAGCACTTTTATTGTAAATCTTATGTCAAGTTTCATAAAACTTGTTCATATATAAGGCTCCCAATACTATATGCATATGTAATGCCTTTCATATGCTTTTTCTTCAAATGATTTGGAATTATTAGCTCAAATTATAATATCTCATTTACAATTTATGCCCTTAAAGGTGAATAGTTTTGCATCCTAAATCTTCCCAAAACTATTTGATACAAGCTTTCTGAGATAGACTTAATGTCTTTTCAGACCTATCTTTATGAATCTTTATACCTATGAAGTATGAAGCTTTAACCAAATTCTTCATATCAAAGTTTTGAGAAAGAAAACCTTTAACTCATGTAATAAAGCCAAATCACTTCTTACGAGGAGAATATCACCAACATATAAGACTAAAATTATGACTTTACTCTCACAAACTTTAAGGTATAAATAATGACCAACAACATTTTTAACAAAGCCAAATGATATCCAAACAATGTTAAACTTTACATACCATTGGTGGATAATTGTTTTAGTTTATATATTGATCTTTTAAAGAAACCTTTATGTAGAATCATGTTTACCTTTTCTCAAGATCTTTATTCAAGCAAGTTGTTTCACTATCATTTAACGTTACTCTTAATAAAAAATAAGCTACAAAAGCTATGATAATTCTTAATGAAACTTTGTTAAAAAACTAGAGAGAAAGCTCAAGGGTAATCAATACCTCCTTTGAGTAAAACCTTCGACCATTAGTCTAACCTTATACTGTGTAACATTACCATATGGTAATTTAACGAAGTTATTAAACTTAATCATTACCCATTGATTCATTCTTTTATCATAGGTTTATGCCTAAGTGTGAATTTTTCAGTATTCATGGCTAATGAAAATGAAATCATCTTTATGTCTAATATCAAAATTAGACTTTTGTAGGTATACAACTAAGTCATAGAAATGGCTAGTTTCTTACCCATTGTATCTCTTACTTCTATAATTAGTTGTACATTTGTACATTTTTAGTTAATGAGATTAATAATCTATTATAAATGTTGTACTTAATTTGATAACTCTACAGTTAATTATGTATGTTTGTTTTGAGAAACAATCAAGCCCTTTACAAAAGATTAATTTAAATAAATGTATTCCCCAATATCAACCTTAAAATGAAAATCATTTCTACTGGACTCATGATCTATAAGAAATTTAGTATTTCTAGATTAAACAATTTTAGTGGAATATGAAAGGCATTCTAGTTAATTCCATAGCCTATAATTGCTAACTGTTCTTAGATTTAGTTTCTCTATGTTTTAGTTATAAGCCTTCACTTTAACTAGACAATCTAAGTTTGTAAATATCTTAAGTCGGATTCTAACTATTCCATAATTCTAAGAAGGTTTTAAAAAATAATTTAGTTAGAACTTTAATAAAGGCATTAACAATAGTTTCAATGCATCAATCCATAAACTTAATGGGAGGTGAATGATCTCTAAATATTACAGTACTTTTTTTAGCTCCTTTTTATGGATTTGTTAGCTTGCTTTTTCCTTAATGCAACTAACTTAAAGTGTCAAACTCAAGAATTTCAAGACTTCCATCATTGTCAATTCTCTTAAATTTTTATATGAAGATGTGACACTATTTTTATACCACAACTTTAAAGTTTTTACCTATAGCACATCTTTACTGCTAGAAATCATATAAATAGTTAAAAAACTTATTCTCACAATCAAGATCCAAATTAATGATGAAAAATCCAATAGAATTTTTTTTAATTTTAACAATAGAATTTAAAAAATTAAATTGAAAACCCTCTCTTTTTTTTTTACCTAAGAAAATTTCTAAAATGAAAGATAAAACATTTTTTAAAGTTCAAAACAAATTTTGATTTCAAAAATGATCATGATAGTCCTTAGCAATTTTTGTTGTAGTTATTTTTCCCATTTTCTTTTGGTTTCCTTGACTTTATGAAACCTGAAATAGTTGTAGAAATATAATTAATTGAACATAAATTCAACCACCATGTATTATTAGGAACATCACCAAAAGAGGTTCATACAAAATGAATTTACCTTTATTTTCGAGTTCTTTTTATACTTTAGGTAATCTTTCTTTGTATGTCCGAGTTAAAACAAAATGAAAGACTTGATGCCATTTTCTTTATTGGCAGTTTTTCTTTTTTCACATTTATAACACATTTACCTACTTATCACTTTTTACCTTTAGTCAGTAGCCTAATTGAATCTAGTTTCTCAACTTTAATCTTTTTTCTCTTAAACATATATAACTGAGAGTTTATTGGTAGACCATTTTTTATCTGTGTTTCTCATGTCTCTTAAATCCCATAATGTGCTCATGCACAACTTTTAGAATTATTGCGCTTTATTCCTAAAAGCTTTCTTATTAGAGAGATAGCGAAAAGCTTATCATATTTAACAGTCTGGTCTTTGATGGCTTTGTAATAATTTTTGACCTTATAATAATTTAGGATGAAATCCTAATTTGATTTACTAATATAGGATTTAATGTACATCATCTTTAAATGATTAGATTGCTCCCATTACATATCAAATTCTATTTTCCTTTTTGTATACTATATTCATTGAGGACAAGTTGTCCACTTGAAAGCTAAGCCAAGGCCCTTACACTAAAATAACTTAATTAACTCCTTCATTAATGTAATTTTTTACCGCTAACTAGCATTTAATTCTAGCAACCTTATTAATCATAATAGTAAAAATTGCTGCAAAATGCAAGGAATTATAATTGAATAAAGTACTTTGTATTTAAATGTAAATCCAAACCTTCTTATGTGTAGAAGTGAATCATTCATGTGAATTTACATAACTTTAATGATAAAACAATAACTTTAAAACACCAAAATTGAATAATCCATACCTTTGGGTATAGGAAAATTTGACTTTGATGTTATATTATTGTTATCCTTTAACCATTTTACAAAATTAATTATTTACCTATGGGGCCAAATAACTAATTTCATGATCTAAAACTTTACGGATGTCATTTTTCTTTATATAGTTTTTAAATAACCACTATTTATCTAAATCGATTAACTCAAGATGCTATAACTACTCTTAAGTTAATGATTTAGAACTTAATAATAACATCCGACATATATGTATAAAGCTTATTGCATATCACAAATAATTCTTTATTGATGACATTTTTCTTATATAGTTATTTAAAAGAAACTTGATTTTAAATAATTACCAATTGTCTTCTGAATCAACCAACTTAAGATGCAAATCTTAAGCTAGTGATTTAGAACTTTAATAATGACATTTTTAATATTTGTAGGATTCTTTATTGCATATTAATAGTTGCAGCGGAATATAATATTAAATCATATTAACGTATTGTAATTATAGAATAAATAATTATATATTAATGTCATCCTTTATTTGTAGTTATTTTTAAAAAATCACATCTTAAATAACTACTAATTTATTTAAATCAATTAACTTAAGATGCTATGGCTATTTTCGAGCAATTGATTTAGATTCTTTATAATGACAATATATATATATATACTATAAATAATTGCATACATTATTTAATAACTCAATTTTATACTAAATAAATTTATGGCATAAAACTTTGTTGATGTTTACCGTATGTAGTTATTTAAAGAATAATTTCTTATTTTAAATAACTACCAATTTATTTAAATCATGTAGCTTAAAATGCTTTGGCTAATACCAAACCTGTGATTTAAATAATAATAACATCTATTCTTTATATAGTTAAAAATTTACATACTACAATGAAATTTTTAATTGTAATACTATAACTGATTTAAAAAATATGATATAATATATGATATGCATCATTAAGTTATATAAGAATATGCACAACATCAAAATATATTTATTTTGTGGCCGATGGATGTGCATATTTACATTGTAATTCAACAAAAAACTTTATCATACATATATGCACTTAAGCTTACATTGAGAGTATGAGTTTTTGAATCCTTTATAGCGAAAGTGCAGAATGCTATAATATTCTCAACATACTAAAATATTTTATCATTAAATAAAATCACAAAATATTTATACAAGCATATTTATTATTTAATTAAACACTAATATTAAATAATAAATATTTTATGTAATTTTAAAATTTCAAAAAATGCTAAAAAATAAAAAATCATAAAATATTGGGATCTGAAAAAAATGGAGGTCGAAACGCCTCAAGATGATGCCGCATATGCCATCTAACGCACATAAGCTTTAGTCGAGACAAAGTCCTAGCCTTTTTTCTTCCTCTAGTCAGGTCATGCCTGATCCAACTGGATTTTTCTGACTCGTTTAGGTTTGTTACTTGTTTTTTGATGGCTTTTTCATGTTTTTAAACCTTATTTGTACAATTAACATCACAAGAACATGATTTAGCATGAGATCTACATAGTCCATGCATCAATTCTTTAAAAATTCATGAAAACCATTGTCAAACAATCAAAATTTTATAATTTTTACAAATTTTATTAGATTTGATTTCAATATGTCATAAATTTTCTTGTTTTAATCTTTTTTTTCTTTAATCATAGGACTCAACAACAGAGATATATGATTAATCTATTAAAACCCTTTATCAATTTTGGTTTTATATGAATTAATCAAGAATTTTGCAATAAAATTTTAACAAAAATAATATATAAGCAAATTTATACCACAAACGTGAAATGTATTTCGATACATAAATATAAATTACTAGATTAATCATAGCATGTTAAAAATTCAGTTTCATGCTTTTACTATATTTATTATAACTCGTTTATCCTTAATATGAATTATTTAATCGCTTATGCATAAACAATATATGCATGAAAATTTATTTTTAACAAATCTCACTGGATGATATAAAGAATAAGGCTAGAAAGCCTGGCTTTGATGCCACATGTAAAATTTAATTAAGAATGTACCTCTAGCCTTTATTGATAAAAAAACGCAACCTCCTTCCAAGGATACGAAGACAAACACCCAGTAGAAGCTTTTTAATATATTTTCTTTTCTTGATAATTACCTTATAATGGTCCATAGGCAATTTATATAAACTAGACTAAGGACCTATGCTAGAAAACTGATTAGAGTTGTATTTTACCATAAAAAAGTTTATCTTCTAATTAATTACTGAAATAGAGTTTAATTCTTATCACTAAAATAATTAATCTAAATAAAATTTACTAAATAATATTATCTTAATATTAATAAAAATATATATCTTAATTTTTTTAATTATTATGTGAGTCATATAGCTTCCAACATAAGCTACACCAATCCACATGCGTAATATCAAAGGAAAACACCTTTGTTTTCGCTAGGACAATTCATTTCATATCATTTTCTCTTTCCATTTCATCTCTTGTCCATTGATGCGACGTTTGCGTGTAAATAGACTTGGCAATCGT
>JBBYHO010531349.1:0-16456 GCA_038382025.1 Adansonia gregorii | reverse complement strand
TAAACCCTAAACCCTAAACCCCAACCCTAAACCCTAAACCCTAAACCCCAAACCCTAAACCCCAAACCCCAAACCCTAAACCCCAAACCCTAAACCTCAAACCGCAAACCCCAAACCCTAAACCCTAAACCTTAAACCCTAAACCCCAAACCTCAAACCTTAAACCCTAAACCCTAAACCCTAAACCCCAAACCCCAAACCCCAAACCCTAAACCACAAACCCCAAACCCTAAACCCTAAACCCTTAACACTAAACCCTCAACCCTAAACCCTAAACCCAAAACCCTAAACCCCAAACCCCAAACCCTAACCCTAAACCCTAAACCCTAAACCCTAAACCCTAAACCCTAAACCTTAAACCCCAAACCCTAAACCCTAAACCCTAAACCCCAACCCCAAACCCCAACCCCAACCCCAAACCCCAACCCCCAACCCTCAAACCCCAACCCAAAACCCCAACCCCAAACCCCAGACCCCAAACCCTAGACCCCAGACCCTAAACCCTAAACCCTAAACCCCAAACCCCAAACCTTAAACCCTAAACCCTAAACCCCAAACCCTAAACCCCAAATCTTAAAACCCTAAACCCTAAACCCTAAACCTTAAACCCTTAAACTTTAACTTTTAATCCCAAACCCTAAACTCTAAACCTTAAACTTTAAACCTAGCCTTAAACCTTAAACTTTAAACCTTAAACCCCAACCCTAAACTTAAACCTTAATCCTAATCCTTCAATCTTAAATCTTTAATCCTAAACCTTAACCTCTAAACCTTAAACCTCGCGCCTTAAACTTTGAACCTCAAACCTTAAACCTCAAGCCTCTAAACATAAATCCTAAACTTGAACCCCCAACCTCAACCCTTAACTTTAAACCTTAAACCTTAAACCTTAACCCTTTAACCTTAAACCTTAAACTTTTACCTAAATTCTAAACCTTAACCTTAAACCCTAAATTTTAAACTTTAAATCATAAACCCCAGACCTTAAACCTCAAACTTTAAACTTTAAACCTATACATTAAACCTCAAAGTTTAAACCTTAAACTTTTAGCATAAACTTTAAGCCCTAAACCTTAATCTCCAAGCCTTCAACCTTAAACCTTAACTTTAACCTTCAACCTCAATCCTTAACCTTAAACCTAACTTCAAACCTTAAACCCTAACTTTTAACATGAGCCTTAAACTTTAAACCCTAATCCTTAAGCCCTCAACCTTAAACCCTAACCCTCAACCTTAAACCTTAACTTTAACCTAACTTTAAACTTTAAACCCTAAACCCTTAAAATTATAAAACTTTAAGCTTTAAATCTTAAATCTTAAACCTTAACCTTAAATTTTAAACCTTAAACTTAAATTTTAACCTTTGAACGTTAAACCTTAAACCTCTAACCTTAAAACCTTAAATCTTAAACTTTAAATCTTAAACCTTTAACTTCAAATCTTGAACTCAAAATCCTAAACCTTAAATCTTAAGCCCTGAACCATGATATTTGCTTTCGGCCAAGTTTTTAGCCTATTGGATTTTCGTTAAGATTTATAGGGGGCATGTGGAAATAGTTATCATCTAAGAGGAATTTCATGAAGTTCATAAAGATTCAAAGAGTTATCAAAATGACAAAAAAGATTATTTATCGAGCGATTTCATTTTATAATTGCAAAAGATTGCTCATCTAGATCTTTGATAGAATATTTTAAAGTGACTATTTGAGATTTATGATCGATGGAGAAATGCGAAGTAGACTGATTCACCAAAAAGTATGCTTACATAGTGTTACTTCTCAAGATCTAGATGGATGAACAACTAGTATGGACCATAATAGGGTTTTAGGATCAATCCTATCATGCTTCTCCTTGAAGCAGAAGGATTTAACCTCAACAATTGAAGAGTATTCAGTAGTACTAAAACCTTGCAGAAGGATTTGAAACCCATATATTGCAAAAAATAAGCAAGCCTACTGGCTTTCACAAGAGATTATCCAAGGTTTTAGACTTAGAAACGAAATTGAACAATCAATATATTTTAAGGAAGGGCAATACTAATGTCATCTCTTGGGATTTTCTATGTGAGCTCATCCAGATTTTTTTAAAAAAATGAGCAGGTCATTGATTTGTTTATTTTGTCCTTTTATTTCTAAGATTTTTGGGGGACGTTGAGGGTTTATAGTGGATTTATTTAAGAAATCACACAAAGGCATTCAGTAGCCTTAACTATCCTTGTTGAGATAATTCATGCTTTAAACATATGCTAATAAGAAGGTAATAGAAAGTTCACCGGATGTGCATTACTATTATTCAGTTAGGCAAAAGCCACTTTTAGGGTGAAAAGCATAAGACAATCATGCTATACTTGCTAAATTTTATCTTTTCTAGGTATTTGTGAATAAAGAATAGCTTGGATGGGAACTAAGAAACGGTGGATAAGACCTTGAGTAATGTGACTTTAAATGACATAACATGGAAAGCACCGTGGTTTGCACCAAGGTTTTTACATATTAGTGTAGAGACAAACTATTTATCCTATTGCTATGTTTATGGGAATGGTTAAATACACATCACTACTTTTTTGGTGAGATAGCTAGAGTGAATCTTAAGTACAAAGGAGAAAAAAAATATAGAAGTGACTTGCATCAAATGGCTCAGTGTTGGGAGAAGAAATATGAGTTTAGCTTAAGTGTACTCACGAATGAAGTCACTCCAGGGTGTGCTATATGAAGAAGAAATTTATGGTTGTAATACGGTCTTTTCTAGCATAGACGGGTCTACTCCCTAGGTGGTCATTTGATTAAACCCCTTATGCCATCAGAAATCAATCTCCTTAAAGAAGAGTTTGCAAGGGCTTTAAAGAAATCGAGTGATAAGGATCAAAAACTCCAAGATGAGGCCACTTATTTGAATATGCAAATGGCAACGAATGAAAAAAAGCTTAAGAAGATGTCCAATGACTAAAATTTATAAAGACTAATTAGGTTGAACAAAACAAAAAGATAAAGCTCACAAATATGTATGGGTGCTCGAGTAGGTCTTCATGAGCCATATTGAAGAAGTAGAAAAACTCTATCAAGAATTGAATACATGGATGAACAAGGGATTAAAGGTCAAATTATTGAGGTCATGCTCAAATACAAGCAAAAGGATTAAAAAAGTGATGCTTTTTCATGACACAAGCATGAGTATCTTCAAGAGAATGATGAGCTCAGATGTGCTTTAAATAAAAAAAAAGGTTACCCAATTAAAGGAAGAAAAAATGCCCTTCATAAGACCATTAAGAATATAGGATAGTAGCTGTAACAACAAAGGGATGCTTCCTTAACGTACAAATACCAAGAAAATGATTCAAAACGGTATGAAGCTATTAGGGCCACTGTACTATATGCAAAAAAGGTGGAAAGCCGGATGTATCAATAGACAAATGTGTATCAATCATCTTATTGAGTAGATTTTCCAAGCAATGATCCAAGCTAGGGAGATGGTTAAGAATATGAAGAAAAGAAGGTTATAGATGGACCCAGTTAGATCAAACGATGTTGAAATTCCTAGAAGATGCATAATAACAATATGAGAAAGTAATCTTTTTATGGATGTAACTCAGAAATGATCAATAATATGTAACCCCAAAATTGATTTTAAAATCAATGCCCCAATATGGGTTATCACTAATCTAAATTAATGGATTAATGATGGTCAATGATTTTAGCTCTTTGGTACCTTGAAGCTTAGGGTAATCAAGCTCTTGGTTCTTGGATTTATGGCTAATTAAGGCCAAATATATTATGTTTTTACGAGCTTCAAAAATAGCTTGCAACTTGTTCAATTATATGTTTTGATGTGAGCTTTGTGTTAATAGTAATTAAATAGCGTGCCTAATTGGTCATTCATTTACCCAATGCCCTAAGACTCAGAATAGGCCTGTGAACCTACTTTCATGAACCTCTAGTGATAGGCATTCACATGTTCTAGCCTTAATTGAATTTGTGAAAACAAAAATCAAAAAATAAGAAATCCTTTATTTTAGCTACTAGTAACAACTTTACCTAACTTGAAAAATTATTTTCGAGTGATACATGATTTTTCAAAATTTTTCTAGTATTTTTCCAATAAGGAGCATTGAGTTATCTTTCTAATGGGTTCTTATTTTATTTGAAACGACTTGAGATGAAAGAATTATGATTTTTAAATTGCACACTGTCTAGAAACCCTAAGACTAACAATCAGAGTTTATTATGAGCTTTTTTTACCCCCAAAAATGATTTTTTTATTTTTCAAATATTTTTCCTAAAATTTACATAAGATTCCCTTTTTAGTGATCTATAATTTGCAACTTGCCTAGTTGGAATGAGTTTGAGGTGATTTTTCAAAATTTATTGCACTTCTTCCCTACACTTATTGTCAATATTGAACTAAGTCCAACTTCAGAAATTATTTTCTCTTACGATGCAATTTTTTGGATTTTTAAGTATTTTTATATTAATCCTGGTTGAATTAACTTTCCGACGATGTCTCTTTTGCCTTGTGGCGGGTGTTGGAATGAACCGAAAATAAAATCGAGAAGCTTATCTCAATTTTATCTTCTGTTTTTTGCTTTAGGCAAATTTGGGTGATCATCTTGTAATCTTCTTTTGAGGTATTCAGGTGCCTCAGAATAAGTCCGATCAATACCGCAATGGAGTTAAAAGACATACATGGGTTTTACTAGGCTCGAATCAAGGCCGAAGAATTTTCTATAAAAAATATATTACTGTAAGCCTCAATTGCCTCAGATTTCCTAATTCACTAACTTGAATTGTTTTACCTTCCAAGGCTAAGGTATAACCTTTACAACTTTTTATCCTTTTTTATTATTAGGATAAAACCTCTACATTTTCTATTTTTTATAGCTAAGATAAAAGCATTTCTCTACTTTTCAATGGGCTAACTAGAAACCTCCCCTTTTTGAAAATTCAAATATAAATTATAAATTTATACATAATAAAATTAATATATAGTTACTTGAATTTAATTATTTTTATCTAATTTACACCAAATTTACCTTTATCAAAATTCCTAAATTTTTTTACTTCACAAATTTACCTTTAAAAAAGAAATTTTTATATGAATATTATAATTTGCTTGTTTTTGTAATTGACACGGATGGGAAATTAATTCCCAAAATGTGTTAATTTTTGGATAAGAATGGAAATCGCCCAATGGTTTTGGCAATTTCCCTTGAAATATTTTTTATTATAAATTAGAAGGGAAACAGCTTGTTAATCAGGCAACTTCTTTTCTAAAGTGGGGTATATATATTTTATAAATATAAAATATATATTTTTTATTTATATATTTTTCATTTATTAAATTTAAATAAATATTTGAGTTTTTAAAAAACTATAAGTATGAGTCAGACTAAATTGATCTACGATTTGAAAAAATTTTAAAATTCTTGTGTAGTCCTAAATAAAGCTTACCTCAGCCTGGCCAGAAAATGTGAATTACTATTTCAATATTATTAAAAATTCAAAAATATACTTATATTAACATGCATATATTTTATAATTATATTTAAATAAAAATTATTATTAAATAGTAATATCTTCTGAGTCTGGTTGACCTAAATTAAGAAAACCTATGTGGGAGAAAAAATATGTATTAAAAATATATTTTAAAACAGAGTACTAGATTAGTATTTAAGAAAACACAAGCAATTTTTTTAAAATGTAGGTGGCTTTTTTCAAAAGTGATATTAATGGTAGTTTTATGTGAATGGATAAAAAAATATGAAAAATATTTTAAAAAAAAAAATTATTTAAATTTAAGTGGGTATTTTATTTTTTAAATATTGAGTAGGTTTTTAAGAAATGGTAGTCCTTTTAAGTTGGTAATTTTTAAAATTTTAGTATTTTTTTAATTTACAAATACATTAATATCCTTAAATTTATTATTTTAATTTGATTTTTAGGTATTTTTTACTGAATTAGTGTTCGGTTAACTGGTAAAATTAACTCATTAATTCCTTTTTATAATAGTGTGCATATCTATAAATATATATGAGGAGGGATCCGTTTACACCTTACATACATTTATAACTTTTTATATGATTCATATTTGTTTTATCTAATCATCATATTTTATCAGCTATTTACGTAGATCATTCACGGCAAATTTTAAGTAAAGCAAAATTGTCTAAGTATTTGCTCAATGTAAACAACTTTCGATTGTTAAATACATATTAGAAATTCTCAATTGATATGATTAGGATGTCGGATTGGTTCAAAATTTTATATGCATGACGAATGTAATTATATAGCTCAATCTAACAATCAATTTGTTAATATATTAATTATATATAAAGTTGTGAAATGTGTAAAACTAGTTTTAATTTTCACAGGTGCATGTGGATCTCGCATATATATATATACATATACATGGTTTTGATTTCAAGCAACAATAACAAATGCGTAGTCCTTTTAAGAAGTAGGTAATTTTTAATTTTTTAAAAATTTTTTTAATTATACATATATGGTTTTAATTTCAAGCAACAATGAGAAATAATAAACGGCAAGAAGTTGTCCCTCGCCCAGAGAAATTAAAATTCAGAATACATTCCGTTTTCTTTTATTGTTAGGCATAGAAAAGAAGCGTTCAATGAGATGGCATTGGCAATGGCGGAATGCTTTGTTCATTTTTGAAGAAATTCTCAGGGTCTACCGTCGCTTTCACACGTGCCAGTCTCAGGAAATTGTTCTTGAAATACTTGGCCCCATAAACCTTTGCAAATGCGACATCTGTGTTGTTGCTTGCGTTGCTGCCAATATCAAGATCTCTGTAGTTGAGGAATGCCTCCCTTGGGTTGCTGGAGGCGTAAGGAGCCATTGCACTGTACAATCTTCTTGAGAGTTCAACATATCGCTCTGCAGCGCCAATGCCTCCATCAGATTCCGACCACAGCACCGTATATTGTACTTTGAAAAGGTTTCCAGCTCTGTGTGCAAACGCTGTTTCCGACTCTGAAATCTCTTCCATTCTTCCACCGTAAGGATTCAGTTGGATGGAAATGTCCTTTATGTCCATCAAAACGTCCCATAAGGTCTCCAAGCCTTCCTTAGGAATCACCTTTTTGTAGTAATCGGACTTAGTCTTGTAGAAGACTCTGTTCTTTTGCACTCTATTGAGCAAGATTTCAATGGAAGTTCCATTGGGGAAATCGGCCCAGAATAGGGTGGATTCAACCCAACTCATTTCTAAGCAATCACTTGGCTGCAAACTCAATTCAGGAAAGCTTGCGTTCATCAGTTGAATAAGTCCATCAGTTTGTCCAAGAAAATGGCCAATGAAATAAAGTTGGATGGTTTTGTTAGTGCCATTACCGGCTCCAGTTCCAGTTATAGGCACTGGATTAAGTCTCAGAAAGAGATCTTTAGGCAGTTTAGGAGCAACTTGTTGCCAACGATAAGCAAGTTCTGTTGCGCCTTGTTCCAAAGTCCTTTGCACTTTGAAAACAGTAACTCTAGCAGGAACAGGAACCAGCTTGATCTTCCAGGAAAGGATGATTCCGAAACTAGTTCCTCCGCCACCTCGGATTGCCCAAAACACATCTTCTCCCATCGACTTTCGGTCAAGGATTCTACCATTGGCATCAATCAATTGTGCGTCAATGACATTATCAATAGAAAGGCCATATTTTCTCATCAGGAATCCGTAACCACCTCCACTGAAGTGTCCACCAATGCCAAGAGTAGTACAAACTCCAGATGGGAAGCCATGGACATTACTTTTCTCTGCTATCCGGTAATAGAGTTCGCCAGTGGTCGCCCCTGCCTGAACCCACGCAGTCTCGCTTGCCATATCAATCTGTATAGACCGAAGATTGAACATATCAAGAATGACAAACGGGACGCCAGATGTGTATGAAAGGCCCTCATAGTCATGACCGCCACTTCGAATTCTTATTTGGAGGCCAAGGCTCTTTGCGCATACAACAGTTGCTTGAGCATGGGATTCATGTAAGGCTGTTATAATGGCCAGTGGTTTGGAGGTTGCAGAGGATAAGATTCTAAGGTTATTTGCACGTAACTCATAAATAGACTGAAAGGAGGAATTGCTGGGAGTGTATATGGCGTCAACGATTGAAGTAGAAGGGTTGGAATGTTGAGGAACACATTGGAGAAAATTATCAAAAGCTGAATAAGATGTTACCAACGGAATTGACAACAAAATGAATATTGAAACGATGGATAGGATAGAGGTTGAAGCTTTCATTTTGCTGAGTGAATTAAATGTTGGTATCCTTTTCTTTGGACGGTATTGGTGCATTGTTCTTTCGATTGATTAAATTTCTGGTGAAAAAGCCTAAAATAAATGTCAGCATTTATGTTGGTAACTGAAATTTATTTATAGAGATATATTTTTTAAATTTAATGAATAAGATAAAATTAATTGATAATAATTTTTATATGGTAAAAAATCCTTGTGAAAAAAAACAGAATAAACGTCAATATTTATGTCATAAAAGATATTATATATATATAATTATTAAATTCAATGAATGACATAAAAGTAATTCGATTTATTAAATTTAATGAATGGGGTAAAATTAATTACTTCTATGTCATTCATTGAATTTAATAATTTTATATATAACATAGTTTCTAATATAAATGCATACATTTATTATAAGCTTTATCAAAAGAATTTTTTTACAATATAAAAATTATTATCAATTAATTTTATTTTATTTATTGAATTTAATAATATAACTATATATAAAATATGGATTCTAACATAAATGCTGACATTTATTATGGATTTTTTTTACTAGAAGTTTTTTTACCATATAATTCATTTTATCTCATTAATTGAATTAAATAAATATATCTATCTTATATAAATGTATAAAATCTAAATCCTTTGGCAACAAAAATAATTGGCTTACGTGGATAGTCTGTATGATTGATGTGTATATTGCTTTAAAAGGATGCCGTATGTCATCTATTTAATGACAAATAATTAAATCAATTAAAATTAATTTATATCTTATATAAATATAAAGTCTAAATTTTTAGTAAAAATAATCAACGGTTTTATATTTATTAAATTGCCTTAAATTAGATATTGACCATTATTACTATCAAATCAATCAAAATCTCTTTTCATCAATATAAAATAATTGGATAGCCAAAAACGTATATAATTTATTTATTCATGTCATTTTGCTCATTTTAATTTACTAGCTTTGGATTATAATCAGCCTTTCCTAAAACAATACAATTGCAAACGTTACTTTTGTCGATGTTAATGCCCTAATAAACAAATGATCCTTGTAGACTATAGGTTAATAGTAGAACCTCGATTATATGTAATATATTGTTTAAATAATATATATTACTACCCTAAGACACTTTTAAACAACATTTATTGTGTATTCATGTGTTCGTGCTATGTCATAATTTTTGGGCATTCTTCTCCGTTTCAAAATTTAAAGTTGTTTTAACCCCCCGAGATTATTATGCAAAAAATATTTACTATTTGTCAATATAATATAAAATATTAATGTGTCAAATTATGTAAATATATCCTATATTTTCACGATATGCCCTTACCTGTCACAACACCAAAAGAACCACTTAAATGATCATGTGCACGACTTCAAAAGGAATTGTCTTTGGGTTGTCCCTTAATTTGGATTTGAATTAGGCATGGTGAGATGATATAGAGGGAAAAGACCGTTGGACGAATCACTCGTCCAATAGGTCTTGGATGGCCACCATGAAGTGGTCGAAGATTTGGAGTCACTACCAATCATTTTGGGCTAGGCATGATCAGACACCTATTGAAAATGGTATTTTAAGCTAAGAAACTCGAAATATTGATTTCAAGGTCTACAAGGTCCAGAGCTTCGTTGGTTGGATTAAGAGTTGGTTATGTGTTGGGAAGGATTAGCACCCATACAACCTCCGAAATCAGTACTCACTAGCCATATCGTACATTGGTTTTGGTTTCTTAAATTTTCACTTTTCATTGATATAATCCCCTTTTAATGCATGAATTTTATATGAAAATTGTAAACCTTGGCTTTAAGGAAAAGTTTAAATCATGTATGCGCCTTAAAGATTTGTGAAAAATCAGGATTTTGATGAAAATGATCTCCAGATTTAATTTTGAAAAATTAAATATTCTGTGTTAGGCACTGGAGAGATAGCAGCATAGAACATTGCCTTATAATTTTTGAAAGCAATTTAGAAATGAATGCATACTAGACATCACAAAGGGAAATGTGTTAATGAGACGAAAAAGGATATAATAAACGTATGAAAAATGAAAATACGAAAGCTTTAAAAAGAGGGACATGTCTTGTAATTATCTTTAATTATTGAGGAATAATCAGAATGACAATTTTGACATGCATTTGGACTTGGTGGTCACTTGAGGTGTGAAAAAAGAGTTCTGATTGAAAAGCTTGGGAATGTTTTAAAGAAAGAAAATTTAGATTTGGAGCGAAGTTTGAAAAGTGAGCTACAGTATCTCTTCAAAAGATAGGGTTGGAGTATCCCTAATAGTGAAAATTTTAGTGATTATTTCAAAATTTAAACAAAGTTTGTAAAAGCAGGGTTAAAGTTTCCTAAAGGTGAAAATTACAGTAATTTTGGAGCGTAAAATGCTTTTTGATAAAAAAATTGAATTTTGAATTAAAATTGGCAATTGAAATAAAAGACCAAATTAAATAAAATTTTTTTAAGGCATTGATATATGCCTTAAAGACTTGTTTTATGATACTTGACTCTATGGGGAATCAACCAAATGCATTTTGGGATGTTCGAACATCTTGAAAAAGCATTTCAGGAAATTAACCTACTTGTTAAGTCTAAAAAAAAAAAGGATAGCATTGCGTTGTCACCTTTCATAAATTATTTTAGGTTCATCCGAAGGCTTCAGAGGGTAAACAAGGTATTATTCGAAAGGTAATTCGATGAGGATTAATATAAAATTACAAAAATCCCAAAAAATCACTTTCTTGGTAAAATTAATTTTTGAAGATAAGGTTCTTTCAACCTTGGCAGTACGTGCCGGGAAAAAATGAGATGAAATTTTGAAAAATCACATCCAACTCATTTAGAATCATTAAACCACAAAAATATACCTTTTTAAATGGAATTTCAAGTAGTTTTTAGGGAAAATATTTTAAAAGTTTGTAAAATTCATCTGGTGGGTCAAAATGGCCCAAACAAAGTTCAAATCATTGATTCTAAGCATTCTAGAAAACATTGGTTTGAAAAATCATGACTCTCTCATTTGGAATAATCCAAGGGCAAACGAGACAGCATTGGAAAGAAAATTCGATGCCCTTTAAAGAAAAAATATCAAAAAATTATGGAATTTTGGATTTGAAAATGATTCTTCAAGTTGTGCCTATAGTGCTGCTAGGGAAAAAACATGGGAATTCTTTCAATTTTTGGGTTTTCTACAACTAGGCTTAGACTATAGACATTTGAATGTCTGTAACAAAGAATGTCAATGTTAATGCCTTCGCAAGCTTATTCGCATAATCCTAGAGTAATTTGGGATGATGGAATAATCCGTTAACCAAATTCATTAGTAAGGGTATTAGATCTTAAGATCAAGGTATAAACACTTGAAAACAAGTAAAAAGGTATTTTATTTTGAAAAACAAAATATTTAACCTCATTTAGCATGAATCCATACATGAAGATATAGTTTTTAAGCATGAAAACATGACAAAATCATAAGCTCATTAGCTAGACATGAAATGGAATTCATGGAGCTTGCAAATGATCATGATTGCATCAAAAAGGTCACAGCATGATGGAACACATGAAGGTGACAACAAAATAAGAAAATAAGTGAAAAAAATACCAAGAAGAACTCCAGTAGCTTTTTTTTTCCAAAAGGTAGTTTTTTTCAAGCCAAAAATGTTGCCTTTGAAACTTTTTCATACTTGCTATGAGTTAGCAAGAAGAAAAACTAGTAAAAATGGCTTAAAGAGGTGCTTTTCTTAAGTGGTATGGAGCACTATGAAAATGGAAGTGTTTGAGGTTTTTCGGAGGCTATTATGTGTAGAGAAAATGTAAAAAACATGTTAGGAATGTAAAGGCTGAGTATGTGTGAGTGTTTAGTGAAAGTTGGTCTCTTATGACTATGTGAACAGTTGGGACAAGGGCATTTAAGGGTTTTAGTGTACGTACCTCATGCAAGAACAAGGGACCATGCTTAACTACCATTCTATTTCATTAGCTTGCCCAGCAAAAACAATGGATCAAGGCCACTTTATACAGCTAAGCAATAAGAAAGATGAATATTGTCTTTTCACAATTTGCATTAAGTCATGAAAATATCCTTTGTCATAGTTATGTGGGCCTTAAAATTTTTTTCAAACCTAATTGTAAGTCCAATGCTGAGGCCTGGTATGAATTTGGATGATTTTTGGTACCAAGCACATGATCCAATTCATGTTTTAAGGTCATGATGTAAAGAGGTGAAAACAACATGAGCTGGACATTTTTGCCTTTGAGTATCGATACTAAGAGCAAATTTTTGCTCTAGGTATTGTTATAATAAGGCTAGTATTAATAGCTGGAACAAATTTTACCTTTAAGTATCGATACAATAGGGCCTGCATTGATACCAAGAAGAAAAAATTATTTCTAGTCTTAAGATTGGAAAAACTTATAATGAACCACATGAATTGCATTAATACTCCTACTTGTGCATAGATACATTGGTCGAAAATCACGATCTTAGCTACTAGTAAGCACGGTATCAATTCAAAGAACCTAGGTATCAATACATAAATCTTTTGCATCGATACAACATGTGCAAATTTGAATTTTAAGTGACTTGCATAAATGCAACTTTCACATACCTTTGGCTATTTGAATCTCTTACCACAGCTAGGATTGATGCATAACTAACTTGTGCTTGTTTGAATGACCTTAATGATGCCTTAGATAGTGACTTCTTGTCTTTAAATATTGGCCCAGACAAAATAGGGTATCTACATATATCATAACTATTAAATATTATACATAAATATGAATACTTTAATTCACCAGCTCCTTGACTTAACGCAAGAATAAAGTAAAATCGTTTATCAAAATCAATTTGTAGTTGTCCATGCAAAAAGTAATATAATCATGCATTAAATAAATTCATTTAGAATATAACATATTAAATTTAAGAAATATAAATAAATAGTTGCAAATAAAGTGCATGGTAAAATATGCATCGATTATAACATTAAATGCATGGTTAATTGCCATATTATAAAATTAAATGAGGGTTAACTATCTATAGTTTTAAAAGAAATTTATCTACAAAAATTCAGTGATTGATAATAATAATTTTTTTACAAATAATAAACGAATAAATTATTATTATTATTAAACAAATACTTCTATAATGTAATTTATTTGTTTAATTAAATGCATGAGTTAACTATCTATAGCTATAAATGCTTTGTACAATATTCATACAAGAAAATAAAGGAATTAATTTCTTGATTGTAGACAAATAGTTCATACAAGAAAATCAAGGAATTAATTCCTTGATTTTAAATTGTCGCAACATGGCCTGGATACGAATCTTGACCAGCCTAACTTAAAATCGCAAGTATACCCCTCATTCATATATATATATATATATAGATCGTTGTTTTTCTCTTATTTTAGGCTCATATCATCATTATTATTCTTTATTTTTTGTTTTTAGGGACTGAGTTGTCAAGAGGAATCACTCACCCAATTTAACTCTAAACAGTCATTACAAGGCAACCATTTTTCTAGAGTCACCACCAATCTATTTTGGCTGAGATTGGTCACCTATTGGAGCTTATATTTTTAGGGTTATGAAACCCCTAGAAACAACCTCTAAGACCTATACTCATGCCAAAGATCACGTGAAAGGGTCTAGAAGTCAGTTACAGTCACAAGTAAAGGTTAACTTTGTTATGAAGCTCGGTAATAGATACCTTATCAATCGTGTATTAACTTAAATTCTAATTTTTACTCAATTTCAATAATCAATATTTAATTGTAATTTTCATATTTAAAAATAAAATTTTATGTAATAAATTGATTATTATGTATGAGAAAATCAAGTTTTTAGTATTTTTGAAAATCAAAATGTTTTCTACACCCTTCTAGAAAACCAAAAGAACACAAAAGTTTTAAAAAGTTAGAAACATCGCTTTTGAAACACCAAAATATCTTCCATACAAAACAGATAGCATCTTGCTAGAGAGCCGATAGAATATGAAAGGTTTTAAAAAATCAAAATATCTTTTACATCTTGCTAGAGAACCGATGGAAGACAAAAGGTTTAATTTTTTTCCAAAAATTTTGGAAAATCCTAATTTCCATATTTTTAAAAGGATATCTCATTATTAAAATAATTCTTAGAATCCTTTTCATATGTTGGGAGAAATTTTACATACTATTTTAACATCAGAAACATCGCCTTGATCAGCAAAAATTCTAATTTTATTAATAATATTAATGATAAAAATCATCCTAAAACTCGGTTTATATGAATCCAAATTTGGTTAAAATGATCAACATGTCCCCTAAAGTATACATTTGATGTGAAAGCATCACGGTAACCCAAGAGACTCGCTTTTAAATTACTAAAATACCTCCAAGTTTCACTTTTGATTTATACATATCTTGGTAACCCAAAAGGCTGGATAATATCATAAACAAGTAAATCTACTCCTACTGTATACTTTCGACCGACAAGTATCTCGATAATGATATAAGACTCGGTTTTAATGAGATTACTAAACTACCTTTAAGGTGTACTTTTGACTTATAAGTATCCTGATAACCTAGAGGACTTTAAAATGATTTTAAATGACCATTATACGCTCCATGGGTAACTTAAATATTAAAATTGACCTAAAATGCAAAAATTGCTAATAGGTCCCTAAACTTTTCAAGATTATAATCTTACCCTAACAAAAAATCGAAAGAATATGAAAAGTTTTAATAATTTCTACACCACTACGAAAAACCATAGGAATGTTAGAGATATTCTTAAAATGTCAAAAATATCATATTAATTCTTGTAGACACCTTATTTTGTCCAACGCACTTTTGGCACCCCATGACTTAATCGATGTATGATAAAATCAAAAATTAAAATAAAAAACTAGGAGGCGACTACCGAGTGCCACGTCGCCAGGCACCTTTTTAAAGGAAAAGTTTTTTGGGAAGGTCTGAAATGCCTATGGAATTTATTAAATGAAAATATAAAAATGAGGTATCAAAAGCCAATTTTCATGGTCTCATCGGAGTCATGTAGATGAGTACACAGATCAATTTCCCTTTGTTTATGACCAAATTAAGGAAAATCCAAAAGCCATAGGTACGTGCAAGTCATATTGGTATACAAGTATTGATACAAGGCTTTATGTCACCAAAAACTTAAATTTTCACATGTAGTATCGATACAAGAAGGTTTGGTCAATACCTAGGATATGGTATCGATACAAGAAGGTTTGGTACCGATACTTGGCAAGTTTGTATCGATACAGACCTTGGCGGTACCTAAAGTTATGATTTTTGACAAAATGTATCGATACATAAGCATGAGTATGGATACAAATCCATAGAGTATTGATACAGGCCTCTAAGTCTTGAGATGTGAAATATTTTTTGCTCTCAATATCAATGCATAGCTCATTGCATCAATGCTCATAGGTAAAAAGGACCTTGTGTATCAATACACCAAGGCATTTTTGCCTAGTTCAAGCCACTTTTCAGCCTTTCAAAACTTGATTTAAACATGTGTTTACACCAAGAAACTATCATAAATCACTATAAACCTTAACTATTTGCTCATGAACAGATTCAAACAAATTTTTAGAGCCCAAACAATCAATGACAAAGTCACTTTCATAAGATATATGATTGTAAAAGGGTACAGCAGGCATATCTCTAGTTACAGGCTATCGCAGCCTTTATGCCTCCTTGCTCAGTATGGCAGAACAAATGGGAAGAGAGTCAGCTGAGCATGGTAGCTGGATATGTCCCTTGGTACAAGAGAAAAAGATTAAAAATACTCTTGTATTATCTTCTAAAACTGAGGCTGAATGTTGAATAGAAAGACTCTCAGAAAAAAAGACTTCTCTAGTGTCGCAACATACCTCAGGGTGGATTCTCGCGGATCTAAGAGTGCGTATGACTTAAAATATTTTCTTGACTTGGAAAATATCTTTTCAACTAAGACTATTCTTTGGCGATGTGATGAGAACGAGAATGTATAGATTTTCGACTTATTATACAATGAAGGGGACCATAAGATGAATCACTCATCTTATTGGTCTTGTATGACCATCACAAAATGGCCAACGCTTGCAGTCGCCATCGATCATTTTGGGCTAGGCATGATCGGATGCCTATTGAAACCTATGTTTTGGGTTACGAAAACTCAAAACATCGATCCCGTGGTCTACGTAATGCAAAGATTC
>JBBYHO010531328.1:0-16459 GCA_038382025.1 Adansonia gregorii | reverse complement strand
AGTGTCATCTATCCTAATGACAAAATGTTTTTATGGTGCCCAATCATGAAAAAAAGGAGATAAATGCGTGCATCCATATTTGTCACGATTGACGGAACAAAATTGATTCCAAAAAATGAAGGGAAAAAAAGCCTTACTTATCTAGTGAAAGCATCAATGTCATCTATCGCAATGAGGAGAATTTGTTTATGATGCCCAATCATGAAGAAAAAGAGATTATTACATGCATTCATGCTTGTCACGATTGACAGAATAACATTGGTTAAAAAAATGGCAGAAAAAAAGCTTTTCATAACAAGCCAAAGCATCAATATCTTCTATCCCAATAAGGAGAATATGTTTATGGTGCCCAATCATGAGAAAAAAAGGATATTATTACATGCATCAATGCTTGACAAGATTGACGGAGTAACATTGATTCCAAAAAAATGGTGGAAAGAAAAGTTTTCTTATCAAGGCAAAGCATCAATGTCATCTATCCCAATGAGGATAATCTGTATATGGTGCCCAATCGTGAAAAAAAAAAGAGATTGTTATGTGCATGCCTACTTGGCACAATTGATGGAATTACATTGATTCCAAAAACCCGTGGGAAGAAAAGCTTTTCTTATCAAGGCAAAGCATCAATATTATCTATCCCAATGATGAGAATGTGTTTGTGGAGCCTAATCATGAAACAAAGGAGATTGACATGGGCATCCATGTTTGTCACAATTGATGAAATAACATTGATTCAAAAAAATGGCTGAAAGAAAAGATTTTATTATCAAGCCAAGGTGTCAATGTCATCTATACCAACAAGGAGAATGTGTTTATGATGCCCAATCATGAAAAAAAAAGAGATTACTACGTGCATGCATGTTTGTCATCATTTATGGAATAACATTGATTCCAAAAAATGGTGGAAGGAAAAAGCTTTTCATACCAAGCCAAAGCATCAATATCATCTATCCCAATGAGGAGAATGTGTTATGATGCCCAATCATGAAAAAAAAAAAGAGATTATTACGTGAATGCTTGTTTGTCATCATTGATGGAATAACATTGATTCCAAAAAATGGTGGAAAGAAAAGATTTTCATGCCAAGCCAAAGCATCAATATCATCTATCCCATTGAGAAGAATGTCTATATGGTGCCCAATCGTGAAAAAAAGGAGATTCTTACTTGCATCCATGTTTGTCACAAATTGACTGAATAACATTATTCCAAAAAATAAAGGGAAGAAAAGCTTTTTTTATCAAGCCAAAGCATCAATGTCATCTATACTTATAAGGAGAATGTGTTTATGCTACCTAATCATGAAGAAAAAGAATTTCTTATGTGCATCCATATTAGTCATGATTGACGGAATAACATAGAATCCAAAAAATGGTTGAAAGAAAAGCTTTTCTTACAAAGCCAAAGCATGGTTGTCATCTATCCTAATGAGGAAATGTGCTTACGGTGCCTAATCATGAAGAAAAAGAGATTAATACGTGCATCCATGTTTGTCACATTTGATGAAATAACATTGATTCCAAAAAAATAAAGGAAAGAAAAGCTTTTCTTATCAAGCCGAAGCATCAATATCATCTATCCCAATGAGGAGAATGTGCTTATGGTGCCCAATGAGATTATTACGTGCATGTATGTTTGTCACGATTGATGGAATAGCATTCATTCCAAAAAATGGTGGAAAGAAAAGCTTCTCATACAAGGCCAAAGCATCAATATTATCTATCCAAATGAGGAGAATGTGTTATGGTGCCTAATCATGAAAAAAAAGAGATTATTATGTGCATGCATGTTTGTCATGATTGATGGAATAACATTCATTCCAAAAAAGGGTGGAAAGAAAAGCTTTTGATACTAAACCAAAGCTTCAATGTCATTTATCCCAATGAGGAGAATGTGTATTTGGTTCCCAACCATGAAAAAAGTAGATTCTTATATACATCCATGTTTGTCACGATTGACGGAATAACATTGATTCCAAAAAACGAAAGAGAGAAAAGCTTTTCTTATCAACCTAAAGCATCAATGTCATCTATCCCAATAGGGAGAATGTGTTAATGCTACCTAATACTAAAGAAAAAGAGATTCTTACGTGCATCCATATTAGCCACAATTGACGAAATGGCATTGATTCCAAAAAAATGGTTGAAAGAAAACCTTTTTTTATCGAGCCAAAGCATCGATGTCATCTATCCTAATGAGGAACTGTGTTTATAGTGCCCAATCATGAAAAAAAGGGGGATAAATATGTGTATCCATGTTTGTCACGATTGACAAAATAGCATTGGTTCCAAAAAATGAAGGAAAGAAAGCCTTTCTTATCTAGCCAAAACATCAATGTCATCTATCCCAATGAGGAAAATCTGTTTATGATGCCCAATCATGAAGTAAAAGAGATTATTACATGCATTCATGTTTGTCATGATTGATGGAATAACACTGATTCCAAAAAATAATGGGAAAAAAGCTTTTCATAAGAAGCCAAAGCGTCAATATCATTTATCCTAATAAGTAGAATGTGTTTATGGTGCCCAATCATGAAAAAAAAGGATATTATTACATGCATTAGTGCTTGTCACGATTGATAAAATAACATTGATTTCAAAAAAATGAAGGAAAGAAAGCTTTCAATATCAAGCCAAAGCTTTAAAGTTATCTATCCCAATAAGGAGAACGTGTTTATGATGCCCAATCATGAAAAAAAGAGATTATTACATGCATGCATGTTTGCCATATTGACGAAATAACATTGATTCCAAAAAATGGTGAAAAAAAAAGCTTTTCATACAAGACAAAGCAATAATATCATTTATCCCAATGAGGAGAATATGTATATGGTGCCCAATCATGAAAAAAAAGAGATCATTACATGCATGAACATTTGTTGCAATTAATGGAATTACATTAACTCCATAAAATGAAGGAAAGAAAAGCTTTTTTTTATCAAGCCAACGCATCAATGTCATTTATCCCAACAACTAGAATGTGCTTATGGTGCCTAACAATGTATTACATACACCCATGTTTGTAATGATTGATAGAATAACATTGATTCCAAAAAATGGTGGAAAAATAAAGCTTCTCTTATCAAGCGAAAACATCAATATCATCTATCCCAATGAAGAGAATATGTTTACGGTGCCCAATCATAAAAGAAAGGATATTAATACATGCATCCATGTTTGTCACGATTGATGGAATAACATTGATTCCAAACAATAAAGGAAAGAAAAGCTTTTCTTATCAAGCCAAAGCATCAATGTCACCTATCCCGATGAGGAAAAAGTGGTTATGGTGCCCAATCATGAAAAAAATAGATTATTACGTGCATCTACATTTGTCATAGTTGACAAAATAACATTGATTCCAAAAATGATGGAAAGATAAGCTTTTCTTATGAAGCCAAAGCGTCAATGTTATTTATCCAAATGAAAAGAATGGGTTTTTGGTGCCCAATCATAAAAAAAAGAGATTATTACATGCAACCATGTTTGTCACAATTGATGAAATAACATTGATTCCAAAAAATTATGAAAAGAAAAGCCTTTCTCATCAAGCCAAAGCATCAATATCATCAATCCCAAAGAGGAGAATATGCATATGGTACCTAATTATGAGAAAAAAAAAGACTATTACCTTTATGCGTGTTTGTCATGATTAATGGAATAACATTGATCCAAAAAATGGTGGAAAGAAAAGCTTTTCATACCCAGCCAAAGCATCAATATCATCTATCCTAATGAGTAGAATGTGTTTATGGTGCCTAATCATGAAAAAAAGGATATTATTATATGCATCCATGCTTGTCACGATTGATAGAATAACATTGATTCCAAACAATAAAGGAAAGAAAAGCTTTACTTATCAAGCCAAAGCATCAATGTCACCTACCCCAATGAGGAAAAAGTGTTTATAGTGCCCAATCGTGAAAAAAAAGAGATCATTAGTGCATCTATGTTTTTCATAATTGACAAAATAACACTGATTCCAAAAAATGATGGAAAGATAAGCTTTTCTTATAAAGGCAAAACGTCAATGTCATTTATCCAAATGAAGAGAATGGGTTTTTGGTGCCTAATCTTGAAAAAAAAAGAGATTATTACATGCAACCATGTTTGTCACTGTTGACAAAATAACATTGATTACTGAAAATAGTGAAAAGAAAAGCCTTTCTCATCAAGCCAAAGCATCAATATCATCAATCCCAAAGAGAATAATGTGTATATGGTGCCAAATTATAAGAAAAAAGAGATTATTACCTGTATGCATGTTTTCATGATTAAGGAAATAACATTGATTCCAAAAAATGGTTGAAAGAAAAGCTTTTCATATCAAGCTAAAGCATTAATATCATCTATCCCAATGAGTAGAATGTGTTTATGGTGCCCAATCATGAAAAAAAAGGATACTATTACGTGCATCCATGCTTGTCACGATTAACAGAATAACATCGATTCAAAAAAACTAGTGGAAAGAAAAGCTTTTCTTATCAAGCCAAAGCAACAATGTCATCTATCCCAATGAGGAAAATGTGTATATGATACCTAATCATGAAAAAAAAAGGGACTGTTACGTGCATGCATGTTTTTCATAATTGACGAAATTACATTGATTCCAAAAAACTATGGAAAAAAAAGCTTTTCTAATCAAGCCAAATCATAAACATCATCTATCCTAATGAGGAGAATGTGTTTTTGGAGCCTAATCAAGAAACAAAGGAGATTCTAATTGGCACCCATGTTTGTCACGATTGAGAGAATAATATTGATTCCAAAAAATGCAGGAAAGAAAAATTTTTTTTACAAAGCCAGAGCGTCAATGTATTTATCCCAATGAGGAGAATGTGTTTATGGTGCCTAATCATGAAGAAAATGAGATTCTTACGTGCATGCATGTTTGTCACGATTGACGGAATAACATTGATTCCAAAAAATAATGGAAAGAAAAGCTTTTAATACCCAGCCCAAGCATCAATATCATCTATCCTAGTGAGGAGAATGTGTTTATGATGCCTAATCATGAAAAAAATGAGATTATTACAAGCATCCATGTTTGTCATGATTGACGGAATAACATTGATTCCAAAAAATGGTGGAAAAAAAGCTTTTCATACTAAGCCAAAGCATCAATATAATCTATCCCAATGAGGAGAATGTGTTTATGGTGCCCAATAATGAAAAAAAAGATATTATTACATGCATCTATGCTTGTCACAATTGACAAAATTACATTGATTCCAAAAAAATGGTGGAAAGAAAAGCTTTTTTTTATCAACCCAAAGCATCAATGTCATTTATCCTAATGAGGAGAATGTATTTATGGTACCCAATGACAAAAATAGATGATTAATATGTGCGTCCATGTTTCTCATGATTGATGGAATAATATTGATTCCAAAAAATGAAGAGGAAAAGCTTTTCCCATCATGCCAAAGTGTCAATATCATCTATCCCAATGAGAAGAATGTGTTTATGGTGCCTAATCATGAGAAAAATGAGATAACACGTGCATCCATATTTGTCACGACTGACAGATTAACATTGATTCCAAAAAATAAAGGAAAGAAAAGCTTTTCTTATCAAGCCAAAGCATCAATGTCATCTATCCCAATGAGGAGAATGTGTTATGGAGCCTAATCCTAAAAAAAAAAAGAGATTAACACATGCATCCATGCCCATCACAATTGACAGAATAACATTGGTTCCAAAAAAAGGAGGAAAGAAATGCTTTTCTTTTCAAGCCAAAGCATCAATGTCATTTATCCTAATAAGGAGGATGTGTATATGGTACCCAATGATGAAAAAAAGTGATTAATATGTGCATCCATGTTTCTTATGATTGACAGAATAATATTGATTCCAAAAAATAAAGAAGAAAAGCTTTTCCTATCATGCAAAAGCATCAAAGTTGTCTATCCCAATAAGGAGAATGTGTTTATGGTACCCAATCATGAAAAAAAGGTGATTAACATGTGCATCCATGTTTGTCATGACTGACAGATTAACATTGATTCCAAAAAATAAAAGAAAGAAAAGCTTTTCTTATCAAACCAAAGCATCAATGTCATCTATCCCAATAAGAAGAATGTGTTTATAGAGCCTAATCTTGAGAAAAAAAAGAGATTAGCACATGCATCCATGTTTTTCACAATTGACAGAATAACATTGATTCCAAAAAATGGTGGAAAGAAATGCTTTTCTTATCAAGCCAAAGCATCAATGTCACCTATCCTAATAAGGAGAAAGTGTTTATGGTGCCTAATCATGAAGAAAAGGGGATTCTTTTGTGCATCCATGTTTATGATAATTGATGGATAAAAATTGATTCCAAAAAATGAAGGAAAGAAAAGCTTTTCTTATCAAGCCAAAGCATCAATGTCATCTATCCCAATATGGAGAATGTGTTTATGGTGCCTAATCAAGAAAAAAAAGAGATTACAAAATGCATCCATGTTTATCACGATTGACAGAATAACATTGATTACAAAAAATGGTGGAAAGAAAAGCTTCTCTTATCAACCCAAAGCATCAATGTCATCTAACCCTATAAGGAGAATGTGTTCATAGTGCCCAATCATGGAAAAAAGGATAATATTACATGCATCAGTGCTTGTCATGATTGACGAGCTTACATTGATTCCAAAAAATGTTGGAAAGAAAAACTTCTCTTATCTAGCCAAAACATCAATGTCATCTATCCCAATAAAGAGAATTTGTTTTAAATGCCCAATCATAAAAAAAAGAAGATATTAATACATGCATCCATTTTTTTCACAATCAACGGAATAGCATTGATTCCAAAAAAGGAAGAAAAGAAAAGCTTTTCTTATCTAGCCAAAGCATCAATGTCATCTATCCCAACGAGAAGAATGTGTTTATGGCGCCTAATCATGGAGGAAAGGAGATTGTTGCATGCATCTATGTTTGTCACGACTAACAGAATAACATTGAATACAAAAAATGGTCGAAAAAAAGCTTCTCTTATCAAGCCAAAGCATCAATGTCATCAACCTAATAAAGAGAATGTGTTTATGGAGCCGAATCATGAGAAAAAGGTATTATTACATGCATCCATGCTTGTCACGATTAACGGAATAACATTGATTCCAAAAAATGGTGAAAAGAAAAGCTTCTCTTATCAAGCCAAAACATTAATGTCATCTATCCCAATGAAGAGAATGTGTTTATGGTGTCTAATCAAAGAAGGAAGCATATTAATACATGCATCCATGTTTGGCACTATTGATGGAATAACATTGTTCCAAAAAATGATGGAAAAATAAGCTTTTTTTATGAAGCCAAAGCATCAATGTCATCTATCCAAATGAGCAGAATGTGTTTATGGTGCCTAATCATGAAAAAAAGAGATTATTATGCGCATCCATGTTTTTATAGTTGACAAAATAATATTGATTCCAAAAAATGGTGGAAAGAAAAGCTTTTCTTATTAAGCCAAAGCATCAATGTCATCTATCCAAATGTGGAGAATGTGTTTATGGTGCCCATCATGAAAAAAAGAGATTATTACATGCATGCATGTTTGTCATGATTGACAGAATAACATTCATTTCAAAAAATAATGGAAAGAAAAGCTTTTCATACAAAGCCAAATCATCAATATCATCTATCTAAATGAGGAGAATGTGTTTATGGTGCCCAATCATGAAAAAGAGGATAGTATTACATATATCCATGCTTGTCATAATTGACGAAATAACATCGATTCCAAAAAATGGTGGAAAGAAAAGCTTTTCTTATCAAGCCAAAGCATCAATGTTATCTATCCTAATGAGGAAAATGTGTTTATGGAGCCCAATCATGAAAAAAAAGGAGATTAATATGTGCATCCATCTTTGTCATGATTGATGGAGTAATATTGATTCTAAAAATGAAAGAAAGAAAAGCTTTTCTTATCAAGCCAAAGTGTCAATGTCATCTAACCTATTGAGAAAAATGTGTGTATAGTGCTCAATCATGAGTAAAAGTTGATTAACATATGCATGCATGTTTGTCATGATTGACGGATTGACATTGATTCCAAAAAATGAAGGAAAGAAAAGCTTTTCCTATCAAGCTAAAGCATCAATGTCATCTATCCCAATGAGGAGAATATGCTTATGATGCCCAATCATGAAGAAAAAGAGATTATTACATGCATTCATGTTTGGCACGATTGATAGAATAGCATTGATTCTAAAAAATAGTGGAAAAAAAGCTTTTCATATGAAGCCAAAGCATCAATATCATCTATGCCAATGAGGAGAATGTATTTATGGTGCCTAATTATGAAAAAAAAAGTATATTGTTTCCTGCATCTATGCTTGTCATGATGACAGAATAACATTGATTCCAAAAAATGGTGGAGAAAAAAGCTTTTCTTACCAAGGCAATGCATCAATGTCATCTATCTCAACGAGGAGAATATGTGTGGTGCCTAATCATGAAAAAAAGGAGATTATTACTTGCACCCATGTTTGTCATGATTGACAAAATAACGTTGACTACAAAATATGGTGGAAAGAAAAGATTTTGTTATCAAGCCAAAGCATCAATGTCATCTATCCCAATGAGGAAAATGTGTTCATAGTACCTAATGATGAGAAGAGGTGATTAATATGTGCAACCATGTTTCTCATGATTGACAGAATAATATTGATTCCAAAAAATTAAGAAGAAAAGCTTTTCCTATCATGCCAAAGCATCAATATCGTCTATCCCAATGAGGAATGTGTTTATGGTGTCTAATCATTAGAAAAAGTGATTAACACGTGCATCCATGTTTGTCACAATTTATAGAATAACATTGGTTCCAAGAAATGGTGGAAAGAAAAGCTTTTCATGCCATGCCAAAGCATCAATATCATCTATCGCAATGAGAAAAATGTGTTTATGGTGCCCAATCATGAAAAAAAGGATATTATTACGTGTATCCATGCTTGTCATGATTAACGAAATAACATTGATTCAAAAAAATTGGTGAAAAGAAAAGCTTTTCTTATCAAGCCAAAGCAATAATGTCATCTATCCCAATGAGGAGAATGTGTATATGATGCCCAATCATGAAAAAAAAGGATTGTTACATGCATGCATGTTTTTCACAATTAACGGAATTACATTGATTCCAAAAAAACTGTGGAAAAAAAAGTTTTTCTAATCAAGCCAAAGCATAAATATCATCCATCCCAATGAAGAGAATGTGTTTTTGGAGCCTAATCAAGAAAAAAAGGAGATTCTTATTGGCACCCATGTTTGTCACGATTGATAGAATAACATTGATTCCAAAAGATGTAACAAAGAAAATATTTTTTTACAAAGCCAAAGCGTCAATGTCATTTATCCCAATGAGGGGAATATGTTTATAGTACCTAATCATGAAGAAAATGAGATTCTTACGTGCATGCATGTTTGTCACGATTGGCAGAATAACATTGATTCCAAAAAATGATGGAAAGAAAAGCTTTTCATACCTAGCCAAAGCATCAATATCATCTATCCCAGTGAGGAGAATGTGTTTATGATGCCCAATCATGAAAAAAAAGAGATTATTACAAGCATCCATGTCTGTCATGATTGACGGAATAACATTGATTCCAAAAAATGGTGGAAAAAAAGCTTTTCATACCAAGCCAAAGCATTAATATAATCTACCCCAATGAGGAGAATATGTTTATGGTGCCCAATAATGAAAAAAAGATATTATTACATGCATCTATGCTTGTCACAGTTGACAAAATTACATTGATTCCAAAAAAATGGTGGAAAGAAAAGCTTTTTTTATCAACCCAAAGCATCAATGTCATTTATCCTAATGAAGAGAATGTATTTATGGTACCCAATGATAAAAATAGGTGATTAATATGTGCATCTATGTTTCTCATAATTGATGGAATAATATTGATTCCAAAAAATGAAGAAGAAACACTTTTCCTCTCATGCCAAAGCATCAATGTCATCTATCCCAATGAGAAGAATATGTTTATGGTGCCCAATCATGAAAAAAAAAGAGATAACATGTGCATCCATGTTTGTCACGACTAACGGATTAACATTGATTCCAAAAAATAAAGGAAAGAAAAGCTTTTCTTATCAAGCTAAAGCGTCAATGTCATCTATCCGAATGTGGAGAATGTGTTTATGGTGCCCAATCATGAAAAAAAAAGATTATTACATGCATACATGTTTGTCGCGATTGACAAAATAATTTTCATTCCAAAAAATAATGGAAAGAAAAGCTTTTCATACCAAGCTAAATCATCAATATCATCTATCCAAATAAGGAAAATGTGTTTTAGTGCCTAATTATGAAAAAAAAAAAGTATATTGTTACCTGCATCTGTGCTTATCACGACGACAGAATAACATTGATTCTAAAAAATGGTGAAAAAAAAAAGCTTTTCTTACCAAGGCAATGCATCAATGTCATTTATCCCAACGAGGAGAATGTGTGTGGTGCCTAATCATGAAAAAAAGGAGATTATTACTTGCATCCATGTTTGTCATGATTGACAGAATAACATTGACTACAAAATATGGTGGAAAGAAAAGCTTTTGTTATTAAGCCAAAGCATCAATGTCATCTATCCCAATGAGGAAAATGTGTTCATAGTACCCAATGATGAAAAAAGGTGATTAATATGTGCAACCATGTTTCTTATGATTGACAGAACAATATTGATTCCAAAAAATTAGAAAGAGAAGCTTTTCCTATTAGGCCAAAGCATCAATATCGTCTATCCCAATGAGGAAAATGTGTTTATGAAATCTAATCATTAGAAAAAATGATTAACACGTGCATCCATGTTTGTCACAATTGATAGAATAACATTGGTTCCAAAAAATGGCAAAAAAAAAGCTTTTCATGCCAAGCCAAAGCATCAATATCATCTACCCCAATGAGAAAAATGTGTTTATGATGCCCAATAATGAAAAAAAAAGGATATTATTACATGCATCCACGCTTGTCACCATTGACGGAATAACATTGACTCCAAAAAAAAGTTTGAGAGAGAAGCTTTTCTTATCAACCCAAAGCATCAATGTCATCTATCCCAATGAAGAGAATGTGCTTATGGTGCCCAATGACGAAAGAAATGAGATTAATATGTGTGTCTGTGTTTCTCATGATTGACAGAATAATATTGATTCTAAAAAATGAAGAAAAGCTTTTCTTATCAAGCCAAGCATCAATGCCATCTATCCTAATGAGGAGAATGTGCTTATGAAGCCTAATCATAAGAAAAAGGTGATTAACACGTGCATCCATGTTTGTCACGACTGACAGATTAACATTGATTCCAAAAAATAAAGGAAAGAAAAGCTTTTCTTATCAAGCCAAAGAGTCAATGTCATCTATCCTAATGATGAAAATATCTTTGTGGTGCCTAATCATGAGAAAGAGGTGATTAACATGTGCATCCATTTTTGTCACAACTGATGGATTAACATTGATTCCAAAAAATAAAGGAAAGAAAAGCTTTTCCTATCAAGCCAAAGCATCAATGTCATTTACCCCAATGAGGAGAATGTGTTTATGATGGCCAATCAAGAAGAAAAGGAGATTTTTACGTGCATCCTTGCTTGTCACGATTCACAAAAAAGCATTGGCTCCAAAAAATGGTGGAAAAAAAGCTTTTCTTATCAAGCCAAAGCAGCAATGTCATCTATCCTAACAAGGAATTGTGTTTATGGTGCCCAATCATGAAGAAAAAGGGATTCTTACGTGCATCCATGTTTGTCATGATTCACGGAATAACATTGGTTCAAAAAAATGGTGGAAAGAAAAGCATTTTTATTCAAGCCAAAGCATCGATGTCATCTATCCCAACGAGGAGAATGTGTTTATGGTGCATAATTTTGAAAGAAAAGGATATTATTACAAGCATCCATGCCTGTTATGATTGACGAAATAACATAGATTCAAAAAAATAAGGAACGAAAAGCTTTTCTTATCAAGCCAAAGCATGAATGTCATCTATCCCAAGGATGAGATGTGTTTATGGAGCCTAATCATGAAAAAATGGAGATTAACAAGTGCATCCATAGTTGTCACGATTGTTGGAATAATATTGACCCCAAAAAATGGCAAAAAAAAGCTTTACTAATCAAGCCACAGCATCAATGTCATCTACCCCAATGAGGAGAATATGTTTATGGTGCTCAACTGAGAAGAAAATGAGATTCTTACGTGCATCCATGTTTGTCACGATTCACGGAATAACATTGCCTCCAAAAAATGGTGGAAATAAAAGCTTTTCTTACCAAGCCAAAGCGCCAATGTCATCTATCCTAATGAGGAAATGTGTTTGTGATGCCCAATCATGAAGAAAAGGAGATTCTTACAAGCATCCATGTTTGTCATGATTCACAGAAGAACATTGGTTCCAAAAAATGGTGGAAAGAAAAACATTTCTTATCAAGCCAAAGCATCAATGTCATCTATCCCAATGGGGATAATATGTTTATGGTGCCTAACCATGAAAAAAATAGATTATTATAATTATCCATGTTTGTCACGATTAACGAAATAACATTCATTGCAAAAAATGAAGGAAAGAAAAGCTTTTCAGATCAACCCAAAGCATCAATGTCATCTATCACAATAAGGAGAATAAGTTTATGGCACCCAATCATGAAAAAAAAGATATTATTATGTGCACGCTTGTTTGCCATAATTAACGAAATAATATTGATTCCAAAAAAGGGTGGAAAGAAAAGCTTTTCATGCCAAGCCAAAGCATTAATATCATTTATCCCAATGAGGAGAATATGTTTATGGTGCCCCCATCATGAAAAAAAGCATTTTGTTAGATGCATCCATGCTTGTCACCATTGACAGAACGACATTGACTCGAAAAAAATTGGAAAGAAAAGCTTTTCTTATCAACCCAAGGCATCAATATCTTTTATCCCAATGAAGAGAATGTGTTTATGGTGCCTAATGGCAAAAGAAAGAAGATTAATATGTGCATCCTTGTTTCTCATGATTGATGAAATAATATTGATTCCAAAAAATAAAGAAGAAAAGCTTTTCTTATCAAGCCAAAGTATTAATGTCTTTTATCCTAATGAGGAGAATGTGTTTATGGACCCTAATCATGAGAAAAAAGTGATTAACACGTGCATCCATGTTTGTCACAATTGATAGAATAACATTGATTCCAAGAAATATGGAAAGAAAAGCTTTTGTTATCGAGCCAAAGCATCAATGTCATCTATCCTGATGAGGAGAATGTGTTTATGATGCCCAATCATCAAGAAAAAGAGATTAATACGTGCATCCATGTTCATCATGATTGACGAAATAACATTAATTCCAAAAAATAAAGGAATGAAATGCTTTTCTTACCAAGGTAAAGCGTCAATGTCATCTTTCTGAATGATGAGGGTGCCTAATCATAAAAGAAAGGATATTAATACATGCATCCATGTTTGTCACAATTGATAGATTAACATTGATTCCAAAAAATGAAGGAAGGAAAAGCTTTTCTTATCAAGCCAAAGCGTCAATGTCATCTATCCCAATGAGGGGAATGTGTTTGTAGTGCCTAATCCTGAAAAAAAAGAGATTATTGCTTGCATCCATCTTTGTCAAGATTGACAGAATAATATTGATTACAAAATATATTGGAAAGAAAAGTTTTTGTTATTAAGCCAAAGCATCAATGTCATCTATCCCAATGTGGAGAATGTGTTTATAGTACCCAATGAAGAAAAAAGGTGATTAATATGTGCATCCATGTTTCTCATGATTGGCGAAATAATAGTGATTCCAAAAAATGAAAAAGAAAAGCTTTTCCTATCATGCCAAAACATGAATGTTGTCTATCCCGAAGAGCAGAATGTATTTATGGTACCTAGTCATTAGAAAAAAGTTATTAACACGTGTATCCATGTTGGTCACAATTGATAAAATAACATTGATTCCAAGAAATGGTGGTAAGAAAAGCTTTTCTTACCAAGGCAAAGCATCAATGTCATCTATCCCAATGAAGAGAATGTGTTTATGGTGCCCAATCATGAAGAAGAGGAGATTAATACGTGCATCCATGTTTGCCATGATTGACGAAATAACATTGTTTCTAAAATATGGAAGGAAAAAAAAGCTTTTCTTATCAAGCCAAAGATCAATGTCATCTAACCCAATGAGGAGAATGTGTTTATGGTGCCCAATCATGAAAAAAAGGATATTATTACATGCATCCATGCTTGTTATAATTGACGGAATAACATTGATTCCAAAAAACTGTGTAAAGAAAAGCTTTTCTTATCAAGATAAAGCATCCATATCATTTATCCCAATGAGGAGAATATGTTTATGGTGCCCAATTATGAAAAAAAAAGAAAAGGGTTTATTACTTGCATGCACGTTTGTCACAATTGATGGAATAACATTGATTCTAAAACATGAAGGAAAAAAAGCTTTTCTTATCAAGCCAAAGCATCAATATCATCTATCACAAAGGCGAGAATGTGTTTATGGTGCCAAATCATGAGAAAATAGAGATAATTACATGCATGCACATTTGTCACGATTGACAGAATTACATTGATTCCAAAAAATAAAAGAAGGAAAAGCTTTTCTTATCAAGCCAAGGCATCAATGTCATCTATCCCAATGAGGAGAATGTGTTCATGGCACCCAATGATGAAAAAAAAAGAGATTCTTATATGCATCCATGTTTGGTAGGATTGACGAAACACCATTGATTCCAAAAAATGGTCAAAGGAAAAGCTTTTCTTATCAAGCTGAAATATCAATGTCATCTATCCTAATGAGAAATGTGTTTACGGTGCCCTATCATGAAAAAAAAGCAGATTAAAACGTGCATCCATCTCTATCATAATTGTCAAAATAACCCTGATTTCAAAAAATAATGGAAAAAAATGATTTTCCTACAATGCCAAAGCATCAATGTCATCTATCCTAATAAGGAGAATATGTTTATGGTGCCCAATCAAGAAAAAAAGGAGATTCCCAAGTGATCGATGTTTGTCATGATTGATGGGACAAAATCGATTCAAAAAAATGGTCGAAGGAAAAGCTTTTCTTATCAAGGTAAAGTATCAATGTCATCTATCCTAATAAGGAAATGTGTTTACGATGCCCAATCATGAAAAAAAATAGATTAACATGTGCATTAATGTCTGTCACATCTGATGAAATAACATTGATTCCCAAAAATGGTGGAAATAAAAGTTTTTCTTTTCAAGCTAAAGCATCAGTGTCATCCATCTCAGTGAGGGGAATATATTTATGGTGCCTAATCATGAAAAAAAAAAGAGATTATTACATGCATGCATGTTTGTCACAATTGATGGAATAACATTGATTCCAAAAAATGGTGGAAAGAAAAGCTTTTCATACCAAGCCAAAGCATCAATATCATCTATCCCATGAGGAGAATGCATTTATGGCTCCTAATCATGAAGAATAGGCGATTAATATGAGCATCCATGTTTGTCACGATTGATAAAATAACATTGATTGCAAAAACTGAAGGAAGGAAAAGCTTTTCCTATCATGCCAAAGAGTCAATGTCATCTATCACAATGAAGAGAATGAGTTTATGGTGCCCAATCATGAAAAAAAAAGAGATTATTATGTGCACACTTGTTTGCCACAACTGATGGAATAATATTGATTCCAAAAAATGGTGGAAAGAAAAGCTTTTCATGCCAAGCCAAAGCATCAATGTCATCTATCCTAATGAGGAGAATGTGTTTATGGTGCCAATCATGAAAAAAAAGATATTGTTACACGCATCCACGCTTGTCACCATTAACAGAATAACATTGATTCCAAAAAAAAGAGTTGGAAAGAAAAGCTTTTCTTATCAACCAAGGCATCAATGTCATCTATCCCAATGAAGAGAACGCGTTTATGGTGCCCAATGGTGAAAGAAAGGAGATTAATATGTGCATCCATGTTTCTCATGATTGACAGAATACTATTGTTTCCAAAAAATGAAGAAAAAAAAAGCTTTTTTATCAAGCCAAAGCATCAATGCCATCTATCCTATTGAGAAAAATGTGTTTATGGTGACTAATCACGAGAAAAAGGTGATTAACATGTGCATCCATGTTTGTTATGATAGACGGATTAACATTGATTCAAAAAAATAAAGGAAAAAAAGCTTTTCTTATCAAGCTAAAGCGTCAATGTCATCTATGCCAATGAGGGAATGTGTTTATGGAGCCTAATCATGAAAAAAAGGTGATTAACACATGTATACATGTTTGTCACGACTGATAGATCAACATTGATTCTAAAAAATGAAAGAAAGAAAAGCTTTTATTATCAAGCCAAAGCATCAATGTCATCTACCCTAATGAGGAGAATGTGTTTATGGTGGCCAATCAAGAAGAAAAAGAGATTCTTACGTGCATCCATGTTTGTCACGATTCACGAAATAACATTGGCACCAAAAAATAATGGAATGAAAAGCTTTTCTTATCAAGCCAAAGC
>JBBYHO010531286.1:0-16468 GCA_038382025.1 Adansonia gregorii | reverse complement strand
TACACATGTTCTTGGTATCGATACTGGTCTTTAAAATTCCTTTGTGAAGTATTTCATGAAAAAAAATACTAATCTTGGAAATATTTAAACACAAGCTAATTAAGCTTAAGTTTTAGTTATATCAAAACTGAGATTAATTCAAAGCTGATATAGCTAACAAAAAAGATAAAAGGCTCCCCACCTATTGCTTCAGCATAGCCTCATTAAGGCAGCAGCTTGATTGTATATCAAGCTAGACAATGTCAAAATCTAATCATTGGCCAACTTGCCTAAGGCCTTTTTAAACCAATACTAGCACATGTTAGATTGGGCGCCAAATCGATTTTCTTTGGTGAATTTTGAGAAGAGATCCACTAAAAGTTTCAAACAATATGTGCAAAGATGGAGAGAAAAAGCAACCTTAGTCCAGCCTCCCCTTACAGAAAAAGAGATGACAGTCACTTTCATTCACACCTTACATGCTTCTTATTACGAGAAGCTCACAAGGAATGCCACCAAGAAATTCATAAACCTAGTCCTCTTAAGAAAAATTATTGATGCAGCCATTAAAAGTGGTAGAATGTCAGTTGGGGAAACATCTGGATCAAGCAAGAAGCCGATTGCCAGTAAAAGTAAGGAAAGAAAAGTGAATGTCGTAAGTTATGGTAGCTCATCTCAGCCAAAACAACATCAAATACCTGACCTTCACTACCCAAGCTTGCTGTATTCTTGCCCTATCACCATACCCCCTCAGCCAACTAATGCCATAACCTACAACCCATCCTTTGTAATCCCACCCAACCCACCGCAAAGCTACCCTCCACAAGTTCACTAAAGTACAAATCAAGCAACCAATAATGCACCTGGCAATTTAGGTGTAAATCAATAAAGACAATATTTTGATCCCATCCCTATGACCTATAAAGAGCTCTACCATATCTTGCTCTAAAATCATTTAGTGGCCTTAATCTATAACCCAAGAAAAAGCCATCATACCACAATGGTACAACCCTAATGCCTATTATGAATACCATGTTGGGGTAGCATAGCATGACATTGAGAGCTGCATATCTTCCAAACGAATTGTGCAAAATCTAATTAACTCAGTAGTCTTGCAGTTCGAAATAAACCAGGGACCAAATATTGCCACCAATCCTTTACCAAACCATACTAAGCTAGCTGCAAACATGATCAACATTAAAAACAAATATGAAGTGAAGGCAAGCAAAGAAGATGTAAGGATGCCAATATTTTTGGTCTGGCAAACATTGATTTAGGTTGGGTTGCTCAACGTAATAGAAAAATAGGAAGATGATCTTGATAACTTCTGTGACTTCCACACAGCTGTAGGTTATACCGTATAAACATGCAGGGAGTTGAGGTCCATGGTTTGAAGAATGATGAATGAATGCTAGATAGAATTCTATCATGAGATCACACCTGCTGTTGAATCCATCAATATGATAGGAGATGAAACCATGCAGTCACCTTATAAGAGATACCGACCCCTCATTCTTTATGGCAATCAAGTCCCAATATCAGTTATTCAACACCTAAACTAAAGTTAGCTGTAGAAGTACCTAAACCATTCCCGTATAAGAGTAATAAAGCTATCCCATGGAAATACGAGAATCAAGTAGTGATAATTGGAGAACTAACCCCTTAGCTGCTGCAATAGAATTATCAGAAGTTAGTTACTTAACCAAAAGCAGTTGGTGTTAAACTCCCCCTACTCAAGAAAAACAGAAGGTTGATACATCTCCAAGCATCAATACCAGTCAGGCCTAAGAAAAGAGTTTCGAGCTCAAAAAAGTCAAGGAAGCAGTAAATGAAAAAGAAGTAACAAAGTTCCTTAAGTTCATCAAGCACAGTGAATAATACATTGTAGACTAGTTAAGCAAACAACCTACAAAGATTTTTATGCTATCTCTACTTCTTAATTTAGAGGTTCATCAAAATGCATTACTGAAGGTGCTAAACGAGGCATATATGCCTTTGGACATCCCCGTGGACAAGTTAGATCGGTTAGTAAACAACATCATGGCTGATAATTATATCTCTTTCACTGATGATGAGATCCCACTTAGATGCAAGGGTAGTTATAAAGCTTTGCATATCACTATCCATTGTAAGGGATGTATTTTGCCTAAAGTACTCATAGACAATGGGTCAACCCTTAATGTTATGCCTATAACTATATTAAGCAAACTCCCATCAAAAGTAGCCACACCATAGTCTAAGCTTTTGATGGTACATGTTGTAGAGTAATTGGAAATATCATAATCTAGCTTTAGATAAGCCTGTGTACATATGAAGTTGACTTTCAAGTTATGGATATTAATCCTTCTTACAACTACCTATTAGG
This sequence comes from Adansonia gregorii, assembly GCA_038382025.1. Lineage (NCBI taxonomy): Eukaryota > Viridiplantae > Streptophyta > Magnoliopsida > Malvales > Malvaceae > Adansonia > Adansonia gregorii. The sequence continues at coordinate 14,124 of JBBYHO010531286.1, read as the reverse complement.
AAGGCCATGGATACATTTCACCGAAGCTGTCCCATCCTCTCTCCATCAAAAGCTTAAATTTGTGATAGATGACAAAGTAGTCACCATTGAAGCTGAAGAAGAAATGATCACCACTACTTTTACTGAGGATATCTACATAGAGCCTAATGAAGATGTAGTGGAGTCATCTTTCTAATCATTAGAGTTCATTAATGCAACATTTATGGGAGAAAGATTGCTAATAGTTAAACCCTACCTATCAAAGAGTACCCACTTGGGTTTAAAAATAATCGTTGGCAAAGGTTTTCATGCTAGAAAAGGGCTTGGTAGGAATCTGTAAGGGATGGCCTAAGCCTTATAGGTCACCATTCAAGCTAACAAAATAAACTAAGGATTCAAGGCCAATGCACACTCAAGAAAGCAGCAAGAAAAGCAGCTCTGCAACCAAGAGATAACATAATCATTGGGTCAAGAAAGGGAATCAAAGTTGACAATATTCCCACCTTTCCATATGATATTTCATTCATAGGGATGAATCAATCCAAGCCAATCAAAAAAGAAAAAGGCTAAAGATGTCTTGGTCATCCTAAATAGGGCACTTAACAACCTTTATCTCTTAGATACTGAGCCATAAAATTCATGTCCTTCCACTAAGACCTAATTTTGATGACAGGATCATGATGAAAGCCCCTGCACTTTTCCTGTCCCTCTCATGTAACGGCAAGAAATGAAAACCTACTTGTCCATGCCCAAAGGCAGATAGGTATCCTATGTAAAGGGCATTTTTATCAAACATTATCAATGAAATGACTTTTGCATATATCATTCCATATTGTGCATTACTTTTTAACCTTTTTGTCTCCATTAGTCTTTTGCCTTCATTTTTATCCAAATCCCTTAGTTGTGTGTATGCCTCTTGCAATGTTTTTTTTACCCTTTCAAGTGTCCTGACAATAGTGATATGGATGTGTCTAATGGATTGCTAAAGATCAATTTTAAATAGTGAATTTGCACTAGTAAAGTTGATTTTGAAGAGTATTTCGAGGAAAGCTCTGTACCACCAGACCTTTTATGATTAGTTGAGCAAGAGGAGAAGCAGATCATGCCTCATAAAAATCCAACAGAAGTAATAAATGTAGGTACTTAGGAGGATAGACAGAAGGTTAAAATTAAAACCTTAATAAAATCAACAACTAAGACCAAGTTGATAGAATTACTCTAGAAATATCAAGATGTATTCACTTGATCATATCAAGACATGCTAGGACTAGACACTGATAATGTGGTCCATAAGCTTCCCATCAAGCCCGAATGCAAATCGATCTGGTAAAAGTTAAGGAGGATGAAACCCAAAATGCTTTTCAAAATTAAAAAAGAAGTCAAAAAGTAGTTTTATGCAAGGTTTATTAGAGTAGCCAAATATTTAGAATAGGTTACCAATATAGTCCCAGTTTCAAATAAAGATGGCAAAGTACGAATGTGTGTTGATTATCAAGATCTAAATTGAGCTAGTTTTTATGATAACTTCTCGTTACCCTATATTGACACTTTGGTCGACAACACGATAAGAATTCTTTGTTCTCCTTTATGGATGGATTCTCAGGCTACAACTAGATCAAGATGGCACCCGAAGACATGGAGAAAACAACTTTATAACCATATAAGGGATATTTTGCTATAATGTCATGCCCTTTAGACTCAAAAATGTTAGGGCACCTTATTAGTGGGCCATGGTAGCCCTATTCCATGACACTATACAATAATTTTTGAGCGGCTACAAAAATTTCAACTCAAATTGAATCCTTCTAAGTGTGCCTTTGGAGTCACTTTGGGTAAGCTTATAGGCTTTATAGTCAGTGAAAAAAGGATTGAAGTTGACCCAGACATAGTCAAAGCCATTCAAGATATGCCACCACTTCAAACCTAAAAGGAAATGATAAGCTTTTTGAGGAGAATGAACTACATTGCCAGATCCAAATCCTAGCTCACTGACAAATGTGATGCAATCTTTTAGCTTCTTCACAAACAAAATCTGAAAGAGTGGAATGAGGCATGTCAAAAAGCCCTTGATAAAGTCAAACATTATCTGTCAAGCTCGCCAGTGTTGTTACCGCTGGTGCTCGGTTGACCTTAATCCTTGACTTGGTAGTATTTGATAAGTTATAAGTTATGTATTAAGGCAGCATGATGAGTTAGGAAGGAAGAAACAAGCAATCTACTACTTAAGTAAAAAGTTCATGGAATGCAAGTGTAATTACTTCATAGTTATGCTATGCTTTAGTGCGGACAGCCAAGAGATATAGGTAGTACATTTTGTATTACACCACATGGTTGATTGCAAGGCTTAATCCTATCAAGTATCTATATGAAGCCCCTGCACTACCAGGAAGGCTAACTAGATGGCAAGTCCTACTTTCTGAATATGACATTGCCTATATCAAACAAAAGGCCATCAAAGGCAGTGTGATGCTCACTTTTTGGCAAGTCGACTGGTAGATGACTATGAACCCTTAAATTTTAACTTCCCAGATGAAGATCTAATGTGCATTTCTAAAGAAAAATATGCCTTTAACTAAGATTAATCTTGGAAAATATATTTTGATGGAGCATCAAAAGCTCTAGGACATGGAATTAGGACAACATTAATTGCACCTGATAAGAGTCATTATCTATTCACAACAAGGCTAAATTTTGACTGCACGAATAATATCACAGAATATGAAGCTTGTGTCATAAGGCTTCAATCAGCCATTAAGAGGAACGTCAAGATATTAAAAGTGTTCAATGATTCAGCCCTTGTAATCTACCAAATGAAAGAGGAATGGCAAACTCATGATGCCAAGTTGATGCAGTATGGGACGCTAATTGTAGACCTTAAAAAGGAATTTGATGATATTAGTTTCGACACTTACCTCAAGAAGAGAACCAAATGGATGATGCTTTGGCTACTTTGTCATCCATGTTTAAAGTCAACCAAGAGTCAGACATCACTTCCATCCAGATAAACATCTATATAACTCAAGTTCACCATCTAGATGAGCATCTATACAACTTTGATTCATTATCGTAGTGTCAAAAAAGAGAATGATGGCCTACCATGGTACTATGACATCCTTTGTTACATCAAGGATTAGTAATATCCCAAACATGCAACCGAGACTAATAAAAGGACTATTAGAAGGCTGGCTATGGGATTTGTTCTCAATGGAAAAATATTATACAAAAGGGGTCACGATCAAGTATTGCTCAAATGTGTTGACACTCCTAAAGCCAAAAAGATCCTAAGAAAAGTTCATGAAGGGAATTATGGCACATATGCTAATGGATATCGGATGGCTAAGCAAATCACGAGAGTGGGTTGTTACTGGTTGACCCTCAAGAGAGACTTCATCAATTACACCTGAAAATGGCATAAGTGTCAAATCTATGCAGACAAGATCAATGTCCCTCCAACGCCACTTCACGTTATGATAGCCTTATGGCCTTTCTCCATATGAGGCATGGATGTGATCAGGCTAATCACCCCTAAAGCTTTTAATGGCATCATTTTATCTGGTAATGATCGACTATTTCACCAAATGGGTTGAGGCTGCCTCGCATGCTAATGTCACTATATCGACCATCTATAAGTTTGTCAAGCGGGACATCATCTGCAGATATGGCTTCTTGAATCAAATCATCATAAACAAAGCAAGCAACTTAATCATTACATAAAATGATGCAAGTGGTCTGCTTACAGTTCAAGATTCAGTACCATAATTTTATCCGTTATCCCCCAAAAATGAATAGGGCAGTTAAGCCAATAAAAACATTAAAAGAATAGCTAATAAAATGGCCAAGGCTTACAAAGACTGGCACGGGATGCTATTCTTTGCACTTCATGCCTATCAGACCTTAGTTTGTACTTCCACAGGTGCTACCCCTTTTTCTCTTATCTATGGAGTGGAAGTTGTATTGCTATCAAAGTCAAGATCCCTTATCTTAGAGTTTTGATGGAAACCACACTTGAAGAAGCTAAATGGGTCAAGAACAGATATGATCGGCTCAACCTCATCGAAGAAAAATGCATGAAAGCTATCTACCATGGTTAAATGTATCAAAGACGCATAATCCGAGCCCATAATAAAAAAATGCACCCATGACAATTTAACCCAGGTGAATTGGTATTAAAGAAGATCCTCCTAATTCACAAAGATGTACAGGGCAAGTGGACTGCTAATTAGGAAAGATCATATGTAGTTAAGTAAGCCTTCTCCGGAAAGGCCCTAATCTTGTCAGAAATGGATGGTAATGTCTTACCCAACCCAATCAACTCAGATTCCATCAAGAAATATTACACATAAGTGCAAAAGAATCCTTTAAAAAAAGAAAACAAAAAAACAAAAAAAACAAAAACAAAAAAAAACAAAAACAAAAAAACAAAAACAAAAAAATGAAAAAAAAAAGGGGCTCAGATAAAAATCCAAAAAGGCATCTGGGTAGCCAACCTGACTATAGGTGAAAACCTACAAGGGCGACTTAAGAAGATCAATTTTGATGAGGCATAAACTAAGAGTACCTACAGGACCATGCAAAGTAGTCCTAGAGATCTTCTGAAGATTAACTCATACTAGCCACATTTATTACTTGAGAAAGATCCTAAAAAGCATTTAAGGAACATCCGTGTCATGATTGTTAGAGGCATTTTCTGTGTAGAAGATCATACTTTTTGCCACCGAATCACTTATTTGTCAAATAGTATATCGAGTTATATTTCTTTGTTATCAGGAATAAATATTGCCTTGTTTCTTTTAACCCTTGTATAATTCACATTGCACTTGTCATTTAGTTGATAATATTTGATAATCAACTAAAATATGCATTAGGGCATCTCGATATTACAATGAAAGAAAGAGAAAAGCATAGGGAACTCTGCTCATGCCCTAATCGTCAATATCATGCACTTTTCACATCCAAACACCCACTCGACATGACCATACACAAAACCATTTCTTGCTTTCACAAGCCACATCTCAAGAAAAAAAACCATTTTAAGCTAACCAAAAATCAATTCATGCATTCTATCTGAATCCTACCAAAACTAAAGACATCAACCTAATCAGGCAAACAGTATCCAAATTGATGACAATGCCTTCTAATTGCCAGAAAATCAATTGAACCTCTTGAATCGAGAAATGCAATAATCCAAATTCTTGAAAATAGATTTTTTTGTCATATCCCCAATAGAGCTAGGATAACCTACAGTCCTCGGTAGGATTAACAAAATTCTCATCTTTAGTTGCAACAAAGATGAATTGCCATCCCTATAAGAGTCTAAATGATATACAAATATAGCTATGACTATCTCCCATATCAGACTTCACATTATGCAATCATGATAGCATTCCACATCATGCATTCACATTTACATTACCATCACACATCATCATTTTTGCAATGTTACTTCAAGCCAGGTCCACCAAACCTCTAAAGAGTCCCTGGTAAGAACTTTGAGCTTCGTAAACCAAGCATTATTCATGAGGCACCTATCAAGAAACCTTCTTAAGCCCATACGAGCAAGTGGCAATAAACTTGTCTGTAAACAACCTGATGCCAATCATACCCACATCAAGCCCACAAGTCAATGGCATATTTTCAAAGCCCACAAGTCAGTGGCACCCTTTTCAAAGCCCACCAGCTAGTGGCACCTCTTCAAAGCCCATAAATCAGTGGCATCTTTTCAAAGCCCATAAGTTAGTGACACTTTTTTAAAGCCCACAAGTTAGTGGCACCTTTTTAAAGCCCACAAGTTAATGGTACACTTTTCAAAGTCCATAAGTTAGTGGCACATTTTCAAAGCCCACAAGTAAGTGGCACCCTTTTTAAAGCCCATAAGTCAGTGGCACATTTTCAAAGCCCATAAGTTAGTGGCACCTTTTTCAAAGCTCACAAGTTAGTGGCACCTTTTTCAAAGCCCACAAGTTAGTGGCACCTTTTCAAAGCCCATAAATCAATGGCATCTTTTCAAAGTCCATAAGTCAATGGCACCCTTTTCAAAGCTTATAAATTAGTGGCACCTTTTCGAAGCCCATAAGTTAGTGGCATTTTTTCAAAGCCCACACAAGCTGGTGGCACCCAAGTTTGAGTCAAAGTCCATACAACCTCTAAGTTAAAGCCCGCACAAGCTGGCAGCACCCAAGTCTAAGTCAAAGCCCGCACAAGCTGGCGGTATTTAAATCAAAGCCCACACAAGCTGGTGGCACCCAACTTTAAGTCAAAGCTTGCACATGCCGACGGCACCAACATAAAAAATCAATGTTACTTTGTACCTGCCCTAGGGGGTCAAACCTTAAAAAACCTAACACCCTAGTAGGGAGGCAAAACCTACAAAATTCACTTAAACCTCTATCAAGATCGCTGTTAATATGCTGCATTTATCATGATTAAGTTAATTACAATTTATTTCTTTACAGGTGTTCTAGGGAGCATCATTTTACCCTGGATAAAATAGTGTCCATTTATCTTTGCCCTGTTCTTGATTCTCAGCAATGGTTAAAGAAGGGCAGCTATAGACACCCTATTTTGTCCAAGCTAATTTTTTTTACAACCATTCTAATTTTCCATAATTCATGCATTTTTGACTTGTCCACCATTGATGAAAAACTCGATTTTAACTTGTTTCTTTGCATTAAAAAAGATCAAAGCCCATATTAAATTATGAATTTAGACTTTTGAATTAATCAAAACATTTTTTTGAAGTCCAAATTAAATTAAAAAGGTCAATCATATAATTACCTTACTCCTCCTTAGTTTGTTGACTAAGATCACCATCAACTGCCCTACTTGTTGGAAAATCATTTCAGCATTTAAACTAGCCACCCTTGTCCATTTTGCACCAAGTTGCTCCCTATAGTTGCTTTATAGCCACCAAGCTGACATCACTTTGTCCCCCCAATAAATGACTAAAAACACTTTTACATTGGCTCCAAAATGCTAGTATAAATAAACCACTTATATCTTAGCTAAAAAAGTTAGATTCTAGCTTGTTTCAGCTTCTAAAACATATTCCTACACCAAGAAAATGAAAATCCTATAGCTCTTCACTTACTGCCCAAAAATAGCCAGAACACTAACTCTCAACCTCTACACATTTTGGAAATCACCATCATCCATACCAGAACCAAAACCTTATTATTTCTCTCTTTTTCTTGTTTATTAACAACAAAGAAAAGAGAAATTCAAGCCATCTCTACTGGTTTAATTATTTGGCCAAAAAGTGAAGTTTTGTTGGTATAACTTTTTACTTTATCACTTTTATTTTTTGTTTTTCGGCATCTTCATCATTTTAGTGAGCTCTCCATGTTTTCATCACTCTCTTAGGATTATCATGCATTATTATGGCTTTTGGTTGTGGTAGTTTAAGATTTAGTGCCTTGATGCCCCTTTGATGTGTAAAATGCTTCATTTCATCCTTATTAGTTTGATATCTCTTGCTCATGTATTTTATGCCACATCCATGCATTTTGTTATCCTTAATCCATGTATGAATCATTAGCCTGACATATTTCAAGCACATTTATACAGTAGTTGGCATGAATCATTATCATTCTCAGCACCCATAACATTTTCTTATCAAAATGCATAACATTTTCTTTGTCTAAACCATTAGTAAAATTAGCATCCCTATTCATGTTATGTGCCATGCCTTATACATTGTTGTCTTTCCCTTATTAAAATGCATGTGTGATGGCTATCAAAAACTAATTTTCAAAACTTCCCCAAGCTAAGCATGTTAACCTCAACCAATAAGGACTAGCATGAACTTAGCATTTTCCTTAAAGTTAGCATAAAAAAATCTTAGGGAAAATTAGGTCTTCCAGATTTGGAATCTTGGTTAAACAAGCTCAAATCTATTCATTTTCCAACAAAAATGGCCTTGCACTTGTTGCAAAAATGTTCGTGCCTTGTTTTTTAGTCAAAACCTTGAATGGTATGATTAACAGGCTGTTTCATTGTCCTAAAATACTTTAGGGCTGTGCAAATGAGTTTGTTACACTCATGCCATTCTTTCCCTTTAGTATGGATGTTTGAATATCGATGACTCAAGTTTGGACCCGCAAACATAAAGGAAATAAGAAATATCCTCTGTTTTACTTTATCCCCTACAAGCAGCAACATCATTACAAATTAAAAAAATCACTTTAAAATCTCAAATGATTTTTTTGTGAATTATGTAATATTATTCTCTGAAAGCGTGTCAAAATACCTTTAAAACAAGGTCTTGTTCATCCTCGGATAGGTTTGGATGAAAGAGTTATGATTTTTTCAAACCTAGACTATCCAAAATCCCTAAAGTGAATAAAGTGCATTCTAGTTGCGCCCCTAGGCCCACTAAATGATTTTTTCAAATCTAACAATTTTCTTAAAACATTCATGAAATTTCCTTTCCAAAAGGTATTATTTGAAATTTTTTTATACCAAATGAGTCCAGAATGATTTTCAAAATTTTGACATGCCTTGTTCCTTGTATGCCCTGCTAGCAATGAAATTAATTCGAATTTAAAAATTTATTCCCCTAAAAAGTGACTCTTTGGGATATTGGGAATATTTTTAGGTTGACCCTTGTCAATTTACCTTTCTAACGGTATCTTGTCCACCATCTAAAGCCTTTAAACCAATTTAGAATAAATTCGGGAAGCAAGATAGCACAATGTTGTCCCTTATTTTTTATTATGGTTAAAATTGAGTTGTTTTCCCAAATTTTGTCTCGAGACATTTGAATGTCTCTGTATCACCCCGATCAAACTCGAGAACACGCTTTGACCTCCTATAGGCACGTTTCAAGGCACAAACATATTTTACATCTTTACCATCCTCATTCACAATAATTTTTTTTGCCAAAAGTTTTCGAAATGCTCACACGTTTCCTAAATCACAAGTTTTGTCAACTTAAATTTTTCCAACTTGACTTATTTAAAGAAGTGTCAGATATGCCACTTTCAAGGATACTCCAACCTTGACCTTTCGAGGGGATACTTCAATGCTGCTCTTCAAATTTGTCAAAATGTAAAAAAAAAAAAAAACTTCCTTTGTTAAATTATTTGTCATCCAAGGGGATGCTTTAACCCTGACCTTCCAAGGGGATACTCCAACCTTACTTTTCAAAATTGTTCAGACTTAAAAATCCTCCTTTGTGAAAACATATATCATCTATGGGGATATTCCAATTTTACCATTACGATGGGATACTCCAACCCTGTCCTTCAACTATAATTAATTATTTTTCCTTCTTTTTGAAATTCCATGAGTGTGTTAAACAAATCCCGTTCAATCAAGAAACCTAGATTCATCTTAAAAATTATGGACTTGGTTATTCCTAAATAATCGATACCAATTGCAAGATAAATTCCAATAGTCTATCCCTTTTCTTTATCATTGTATTGAATGATCCATGTTATGTTACTTCATTTGTTTCCTTGCTAACTTGATTTCTTTGTGATGATTATTTGCATTCATGTTTTCCAATCATTTTAAATAAAACAAAAGGTAATATTCTATGTAGGTATCTCTTCAGTGCCTAAAGTGGAATATTCCATTTTTCAAAGTAAAATCCATAGGTCATTTTTATTGAAAATCTCTATCTTCCCCATCTCTCCAAGGTGTATATGAGATTAAATCTTTTTCATCGAAACCTAGATTTGTGCTTCTATAAGATTCATGCATTCAGAGGGTTTATATCAAACTAATGATGAGTTAAGATCGAAAGAATCAAAATCGAGAAAGACATAGCAAGTAAGGTATCGATTTTAGGTGTCGTGAAGAGGTTGTACATCATCGTGTAACCAACTCCCAAACCCAAATGATGAATCTTTGAACTACATAGACCACGGGATCGATTTGGAGTTTCATAACTTAAAACATGAGTTTCAATAGCCATCTGATCATGCCTGGCCTAAAATGATCAGTGGCAACTCCAGCATTGACCATTTCATGATGGTCATCCGAAATGAATAAGATGAGCGATTCACCTTATGGTCCCTTTCACTGTATCACAAGTCGAGAATTCATACATTCTTGGTCTCATCACATTACGAAAGAAAAGTCTTGATCAAGAATACATTTTTAAATAAAAAAATTTTTAAGTCATACGCACCCATAGATCCGTGAGGATCCACCCTGGGGCACGTTGCGATAATTTTTAACTTTCAAAACACATTCCTACACCAAGAAAATAGAATCCCATAGCTCTTCACTCACCACCCAAAAATAGCCCAAAAACACTTATTCCCAACCGTTACACATTCTAAAAATAACCCTCATCCCTATCAGAACCAAAACCTCATTGTTTCTCTCTTTTTCTTGCTTATTAACACCAAGAAAAAAGAGAAAAATTCATGCCATCTCTGCTATTCCAACTATTTAGCCACAAATTAAGGTTTTGTTGGTATAACTTCTTACTTTATCAATTTTATTTTTTATTTTTCAGCATCTTCATCATTTTAGTGAGCTTTCCATGTTTCCATCACCCTCTTAGGATTCTTATGCATTGTTATGGCCTTTGGTCATGGTAGCTTAGGATTTGGATGCCTTAATGCCCCTTTGATGTGCAACATGCCTTATTTCATCCTCATTATTTTGATAGCTCTTGCTCATGCATTTTATACCATATGCATGCATCTTGTTATGATTAATCCATGTATGAATCATTAGCCTAACATATTTCAAGCATATTAATACATTAGCTTGCATCTTGTCATGAATCATTATCATTTTCAGCTTCTATAACACTTTATTTGTCAAAACCATTAGTAAAGTTTGTATCCCTATTTATGTTTTGTGCCATCCCCTTGTATGTTTATTGTCTTTTCCTTGTCTAAATGCATGTTTGATGGCTATCAAAAATTGATTTTCAAAACCTCTGTAAGCCAAGCATGTTAACCTCAACCAATGAGGATTAGCATGAACTTAACATTTTCCTTAAAGCTAGCAAAATATCTTATGGAAACTCAAGTTTTCCAGATCTGGAATCCTAGTTAAACGAGCTTAAATCTTCTGACTTTGCAACAAAAATGGCCATACACTTGTTCCTGAAGTGTTGGTGCCTTATTTTTGAGTCGAAACTTTGAGTGGTATGATCAACAGGCTGTTTCATCATCACAAAATACTTTGGGGCTGTGCAAATGAGTTTGTGACACTCACGCCACTCTTTCCCTTTAGTCATGGATGTTCGAATATCAATGACTCGAGTTTGGACCTGTAAACATAAAAAAAATAAAAAATATCCTCTGTTTTACTTTATACCCTACTAGCAGTAGCACTATTTACAAATTAAAAAATCATTTTAAAATCCTAAATGATTTTTCATGAATTTTCTAATATTTGTCTCCGAAAATGTGTCAAAATACCTTTCAAACAAGGTCTTGTTTATCCCCGGATCAGTACGGATGAAAGTGCTATAATTTTTCAAACCTAGACTATCCAAAAACCCTAGAGTGAAAAAAAATGCTTTCTAGTTAAGCCCTTTTAAACCTACCAAACGATTTTTTCAAATCCATCTAGCATTTTTCATAAAATGGTCATGAAATTCCCTTTTTGGAAAGGTATTATTTGTAATTTTTTGATACCAAATGAGTCCGAAATGATTTTTCAAATTTTGACTCACCTTGTCCCTCGTATGCTCTGCCAATAGTGAAATTAATCTAAACTTGAAAAATTATTCCCCTGAAAAGTGACTTTTTGGGATATGAGGAACATTTTTAGGTTGACCCTCATCGAGTTACCTTTCTAAAAGTACCTTGTCCACCATCTAAAGCCTTCAAACCAATTTAGAATAAATTAGGGAAGCAGAATAGCGCGATGCTATCCCCAGTTTTTGGTTATAGTCAAAATTGAGTTATTTTCCTGATTTTTGCCTCGAGACATTTGAATCTCTCTGTATCACCCTGATCAAACTCAAGAACATGCTTTGACCTTCCATATGCTTGTATTAAGGCATAAACATATTTTACATCTTTACCATCCTCATTCACAATAATTTTTTTGCCAAAAGTTGTCAAAATGCTTACATATTTCCTAAATCACAAAGTTTTGTCAACTTAAGTTTTTCAACTTGACTTCTTTAAAGAGTGTCAAATGCGTCACTTTCTGGGATACTCCAACCCCGCATTTCCAAATTACAAGATTGAAAAATCTTTTTTGTTAGAATTATTTCTCATCCACGGGGATACTCCAAGCCTGACTTTCCAAGGGGATACCCCAATCGTGATTTTCAAAATTGTCAATATTTAAAAATCCTCCTTTGTCAAAATTATTTGTTATCCATGGGGATACTCCAACCTTACCTTTCCGAAGGGATACTCCAACCCTATTTTTCAACTACAATTAATTTTTTTCCCTCATTCTCAAACTTTCATGAATGTATCAAACAAATCTCATTCAATCAAGAAACCCAGATACACCTAAAAAATTATTGATTTAGTTATTCCTAAATAATCAATGCCAATTGCAAGATAAATTCCAATAGTCCATTCATTTTCTTTATCATTGCATTGAATGATCCATGTTATGTTATTTCATTTATTGTCTTATTAACTTGATTTCTTTGTGATGATTATTTGCGTTCATGTTTCCAAATCATTTTAAATAAAATTAAAGGTAATGTTTCGCATAGGTATCTCTCTAGTGCCTAAAGTGGAACATTCCATTGTCAAAGTAAAATCCAGAGGTCATTTTATTAAAAATTTCTATGTTCCCCTTCTCTTTGGGGGTGCATATGAGATTAAATCTTCTTCATCAAAACTTGGATTTGTATTTTTATAAGATTCATGCATTAAAAGAGGGTTATATCAAAATAGTGATGAGGTAAGATCGAAAGAATCGAAACCAAGATGAGACACAGCTAGTAAGGTATCGATTTCAACCATTATAAAAAGGTTTATACTTCATCATGCTAACCAACTTCCAAACCTAAACGATGAATATTTGTACTATGTAGACCACGGGATCGATGTTTTGAGTTTTGTAACTCAAAACATAGAGGTTTCAATAAGCATCCGGTCATGCTTAGCCCAAAATGATTGGTGGGGACTCCATGTGTTTGCCATTCCATGATGGTTATCTAAGACTAATAAGATAAGCGATTCATCTTATGGCCCCTTTCACTATATCATAAGTCAAGAATCCATACATTCTCATTCTTATCACATCGCGAAAAAAAAAGTCTCGGTCAAGAGGACATTTCCAAGTCAAAAAAATATTTTAAGTCGTACACACCTATAGATCTACAAGGATCCACCTCAGGGCACATTGCGATGGCTTGGTGACTCCACTAGGATAGTATAGAGAGTTAGGCCAATAACTAGCTGTGTCTTGCTAAGCTCCTATTTCTTTGGATCTTCGATCATTATTTAACTATGACCACTTTTTTTTATTTTGTCAACTAATATTTTGTTTGGCATAATTGTCAGGATGGTCTTATTTTTGAATAATCATCAGTTTAATAAAATTGGTAATACAAATGTAAACAAAAAGGTTTGATTTTTTTCCCTGTCAAGCACCATGCACTTTTATGTGCATTAGTGTCCCGCCAAACTCCATGGCATGGTTATAACCCAATCATTAGGAGGAAGTGAGCTATACGCCTTTGTAAGTAACCCTCTGCATAGGCATGGCAATAACTTCTCGGGTGTAAATTACCTATGTCTCTCATGAGTAACCCTCTGCATTTGCTTAAGGAAATACATACAATGGGTCAAACGCATTCTGCCAAACCCATGATGGGCCAGGATTGAGGTCCCTCAACTGTCCTTATCGGATAAAGGAGTAATTTGGATACCTATTTAGGCATCAACTTAAACCTCATATAGTGAGCCTTACGAGCTAAACCATGTCAAACCATGCCAGAACGCTATTAGAATACCTAAAGAATAGGGTCACTCGGGGAAATATTCCTAACCTTTACTCTTAATTACCATAATTATGTAGGTGACAATGAATATACAATTGTCACCCACATTTGCATTTTTATCATTTATCAAGGCATGTTATCGTGCCACCCGAATGATGGCTAACCTTTGTATAAATAAGTGATGATGAACAAAAACCATCATTCATAATGTCTTATACTGTAAGCTATTATGCTGTCCGAGTCATGCTTAACGTGCATCG
>JBBYHO010531275.1:0-16472 GCA_038382025.1 Adansonia gregorii | reverse complement strand
AAAACTTTTCTTTCTACCTTTTTAAGAATTAAATCTCGTTTTTCAATTAGGATAGACATAGATTCACATAATAATCTTCTTTCTTTAATGATTGGTCTCCACAAATTCATTCTACACATTGGCGTAATTGAATTGATGCTTTAGTTTCATAAGAAAAACATCTATTTATGCCATTTTTAGATTTAAAGTTTATTTTTCAATTAGGATAAACACAAATTTAGATAATAATCTCCATTATTTTAATGATTGGAATGAATTGATTATTTGGTTTCACAAGAAAAACTTTTCTTTCTCCTTTTTTCAGAATTAAAGTTCGTCTTTCAACTGGATAAACATAGGTACACATAATATCTTTATTCTCTTAATGACTGGGCACCACAAATTCATTCTATTCATTGGGATAAATGAACTAATGCTTTGGTTTCATAAGAAAAACTTCTCTTTGTGCCATTTTTAGAACTAAAGTTTATTTTTTAGTTGGGATAAACACCAATACACTTAATAATGTCCATTCTTTTAATGATTGGGCACCACAAATTCATTCAACTAACTGGGATAAATGAATTGATGCTTTGGATTCGTAAGAAAAACTTCTTTTTATGCTATTTTTAGAATTAAAGTTCATTTTTCAATTGGGATAAACGTGAATTCACATAATAATCTCCATTCTTTTAATGATTGGGCACCATAAATTCGTTCTACTCATTGGGATAAATGAGTTCGTGCTTTGGCTTTACAAGAAAAACTTTTCTTTTTACCTTTTTTTGAATTAAAGTTCATCTTCCAATTGGGATAAACACGGATTCGGATAATAATCTCTTTTCTATTAATGATTGGGCACTATAAATGCATTCTACACATTGGGATAAATGTATTGGTGCTTTGGTTTCATTAGAAAAACTTCTCTTTATACCATTTTTAGAACTAAAGTTTGTTTTTCAATTGGGATAAACAGGAATTCACATAATAATCTCCATTCTCTTAACGATTGGGCACCATAAATTCATTCTACTCATTAGGATAAACTAGTTGATGCTTAGGCTTCACAAGAAAAACATCTATTTATGCCATTTTTAGATTTAAAGTTCGTTTTTCAGTTGGGATAAACACGGATTCACATAATAATCTCCATTCTTTTAATGATTGGGCACCACAAATTCACTCTATTCATTGGGATAAATGATTTGATACTTTGGTTTCATAAGAAAAACTTCTCTTTGTGCCATTTTTGCAATTGAAGTTCATTTTTTTATTGGGATAAACATGAATTCACATAGTAATCTCTATTCTTTTAATGATTGGGCAGCACAAATTCATTCTACTCATTGGGATAAAGTAATTAGTGCATAGGCTTCATAAGAAAAACATCTATTTGTGGCATTTTTAGATTTAAAGTTTGTTTTACAATTGGGATAAATATGGATTCACATAATAATCTCTATTCTTTCAATGATTGGGCGCCACAAATTCACTCTACTCATTGGGATAAATGATTTGATGCCTTGGTTTCGTAAGAAAAACTTTTCTTTCTGTCATTTTTAGAACCAAAGTTCATTTTTCTATTGGGATAAATACGAATTCACTTAATGATCTCCATTATTTTAATGATTGGGCACCACAAATTCATCCTACTAATTGGGATAAATGAATTGATGCTTTGGATTCATAAGAAAACTTCTCTTTATGCCATTTTTAGAATTAAAGTTTATTTTTCAATTGGGATAAAAATGAATTCACATAATAATCTCCATTCTTTTAATGCTTGGGCATCAAAAATTTATTCTACTCATTAGGATAAATGAAGTAATGCTTTGGTTTCACAGGAAAAACTTTTCTTTCTACCTTTTTTAGATTTAAAGTTTGTCTTCCAATTAGCATAAACAAGGATTCGCATAATAATCTCCTTTTTATTAATGTTTGGGTGCCACAAATTCATCCTACACATTGGGATAAATAAATTGGTGCTTTGGTTTCATTAGAAAAACTTCTCTTTGTGCCATTTTTAGAAGTAAAGTTTGTTTTTCAATCGAGATAAACACGAATTCGCATAATAATCTCCATCCTTTTAATTATTGGGTAGTACAAATTTATTCTACTCATTGAGATAAATTACTTGATGCATAAGCTTCATAAGAAAAGCATCTATTTGTGCCATTTTTAGATTTAAAGTTCATCTTTCAATTGGGATAAACACATATTCACATAATAATCTCTATTTTTTTAATGATTAGGCACCACAAATTCAGTCTACTTATTAGGATAAACGATTTAATGCTTTGGTTTCATAAAAAAACTTCTCTTTGTATCATTTTTAGAACTAAAGTTCATTTTTCAATTGGAATAAATACGAATTCACTTAATAATCTCTATTCTTTTAATGATTGGGCACCACAAATTCATTCTACTAATTGGGATAAATGATTTGATGCTTTGGTTTCATAAGAAAAACTTCTCTTTATGCCATTTTTAGAACTAAAGTTTATTTTTCAATTGGGATAAATATGAATTCACTTAATAATCTCTATTCTTTTAATGATTGGGCACCACAATTCATTCTACTAATTAGGATAGATAAATTGATGCTTTGGATTCAGAAGAAAAACTTCTCTTTGTGCCCTTTTTAGAATTAAAGTTTGTTTTTTAATTGGGATAAACACGAATTCGCATAATAATCTCCATTCTTTTAATGATTGGGCACCAAAAATTTATTCTGCTCATTGGGATAAATGAATTGATGCTTTGGTTTCACAAGAAAAACTTTTCTTTCTACCTTTTTTCGATTTAAGGTTCATCTTCCAATTAGCATAAACATGAATTCGGATAATAATCTTCTTTTTATTAATGATTGGGCACCATAAATTCATTCTACCCATTGGGATAAATGAATTGGTGCTTTTGTTTCATAAGAAAAACTTCTCTTTGTGCCATTTTTAGAACTAAAGTTCATTTTTCAAATGGGATAAACACGAATTCACATAATAATCTCAATTCTTTTAATCATTGGGCACCACAAATTCATTCTACTCTTTGGGAGAAATGAATTAATGCTTTGGATTCATAAGAAAAGCTTTTCTTTCTACCTTTTTAAGAATTAAATCTCGTTTTTCAATTAGGATAGACATATATTCACATAATAATCCTCTTTCTTTTAACGATTGGTCTCCACAAATTTATTCTACACATTAGGATAAATAAATTGATACGTTAGTTTCATAAAAAAAATATCTATTTGTGCCATTTTTAGATTTAAAGTTTATTTTTCAATTAGGATAAACATAAATTCAGATAATAATCTTCATTATTTTAATGATTGGGCACCACAAATTCATTCTACTCATTGGGATAAATGAATTGATTCTTTGGTTTCGGAAGAAAAACTTTTCTTTCTCCCATTTTCAGAATTAAAGTCCGTCTTTCAACTGGATAAAAATAGAGACACATAATAATCTCTATTCTTTTAATGATTGGGCACCGCAAATTCATTTTACTCATTAGGATAAATGAACTAATGCGTTGGTTTCATAAGAAAAACTTCTCTTTATGCCATTCTTAGAACTAAAGTTCATTTTTTTAGTTGGGATAAACACGAATTCTCTTAATAATCTCCATTCTTTTAATGATTGGGCACCACAAATTCATTCAACTAATTGGGATAAATGAATTGATGCTTTGGATTCGTAAGAAAAACTTCTCTTTAGGCTATTTTTAGAATTAAAGTTCATTTTTCAATTGGGATAAACGTGAATTCATATAATAATCTCCATTCTTTTAATGATTGGGCACCATAAATTCGTTCTACTCATTGGGATAAGTGAATTGGTGCTTTGGCTTTACAAGAAAAACTTTTCTTTCTACCTTTTTTTGAATTAAAGTTCATCTTCCAATTCGGATAAACACGAATTTGGATAATAATCTCCTTTCTATTAATGATTGGACACCATAAATGCATTCTACACATTGGGATAAATGTATTGGTGCTTTGGTTTCATTAGAAAAACTTCTCTTTCTACCATTTTTAGAACTAAAGTTTGTTTTTCAATTGGGATAAACATGAATTCACATAATAATCTCCATTCTTTTAACGATTGGGCGCCATAAATTCATTCTACTCATTAGGATAAATTATTTGATGCTTAGGCTTCACAAGAAAAAACATCTATTTGTGCCATTTTTAGATTTAAAGTTCATTTTTTGGTTAGGATAAACACGGATACACATAATAATCTTCATTCTTTTAATGATTGGGCCTCACAAATTCACTCTACTTATTGGGATAAATGATTTGATGCTTTGGTTTCATAAGAAAAACTTCTCTTTGTGCCATTTTTATAACTAAAGCTCATTTTTCAGTTTGGATAAACGTGAATTTACATAATAATCTCCATTCTTTTAATGACTGGGTACCACAAATTCATTCTACTAATTGGGATGAATGAATTGATGCTTTGGATTCAGAAGAAAAATTTCTCTTTTAGCCGTTTTTAGAATTAAAGTTGATTTTCAATTGGGATAAACATGAATTCAGATAATAATCTTCATTCTTTTAATGATTGGGCACCAAAAATTTATTCTACTTATTGGGATAAATGAATTGATGCTTTGGTTTCACAAGAAAAACTTTTCTTTCTACCTTTTTTAGATTTAAAGTTCATCTTCCAATTGGCATAAACGCGAATTCATATAATAATCTCCTTTCTATTAATGATTGGGCACCATAAATTTATTCTACCTATTGGGATAAATGAATTGGTGCTTTGGTTTCATAAGAAAAACTTCACTTTGTGCCATTTTTAGAACTAAAGTTCATTTTTCAAATGGGATAAACACAACTTCACATAATAACCTCAATTCTTTAAATCATTGGGCACTACAAATTCATTCTACTCTTTGGGATAAATGAATTAATGCTTTGGTTTCACAAGAAAAACTTTTCTTTCTCCTTTTTTAAGAATTAAAGCTCATCTTTCAATTAGGATATACATAGATTCACGTAATAATCCCATTTTTTTTAACGATTGGTCTTCGCAAATTTATTTTAAACATTGGCATAAATGAATTGATGCTTTGGTTTCATAAGAAAAACATCTATTTATGCCATTTTTAGATTTAAAGTTTATTTTTCAATTAGGATAAATATAAATTCAGATAATAATCTCCATTATTTTAATGATTGGGCACCACAAATTCATTCTACTCATTGGGATAAATGAATTGATTCTTTGGTTTCGCAAGAAAAACTTTTCTTTCTCCCATTTTCAGAATTAAAGTTCATCTTTCAACTGGATAAATACAGATAAACATAATAATCTCCATTCTTTTAATGATTGGGCACCACAAATTCATTCTACTCATTGGGATAAATGAATTAATGCTTTGGTTTCATAAGAGAAACTTTTTTAGAACTAAAGTTCATTTTTTCGTTGGTATAAACATGAATTCACTAAATAATCTCCATTCTATTAATGATTGGGCACCACAAATTTTTTCTACAAGTTGGGATAAATGAATTTATGCTTTGGATTCATAAGAAAAACTTCTCTTTGTACTATTTTTAGAATTAAAGTTCATTTTTCAATTGGGATAAACATGAATTCACATAATAATCTCCATTCTTTTAATGATTGGGCACCATAAATTTGTTCCACTCATTGGGACAAGTGAATTGGTGCTTTGGCTTTACAAGAAAAACTTTTCTTTCTACATTTTTTTGAATTAAAGTTCATTTTCCAATTGGGATAAATGCAAATTCGAATAATAATCTCCTTTCTATTAATGATTGGACATCACAAATGCATTCTACACATTGGGATAAATGAATTGGTGCTTTGGTTTCATTAGAAAAACTTCTCTTTGTACCATTTTTAGAACTAAAGTTTGTTTTTCAATTGAGATAAACACGAATTCACATAATAATCTCCATTCTTTTAACGATTGGGCACCATAAATTCATTTTACTCATTAGGATAAATTAATTGATGCTTAGGCTTCACAAGAAGAAACATCTATTTATGCCATTTTTAGATTTAAAGTTCGTTTTTCAGTTGGGATAAACATGGATTCACATAATAATCTCCATTCTTTTAATGATTGGGCACCATAAATTCAGTCTACTCATTGGGTAAATGATTTGATGCTTTGGTTTTATAAGAAAAACTTCTCTTTGTGCCATTTTTACAACTAAAGTTCATTTTTAATTTGGATAAACGTGAATTTACATAATAATCTCTATTCTTTTAATGGTTGGGCACCATAAATTTATTCTAGTAATTGGGATGAATGAATTGATGCTTTGGATTGAGAAGAAAAACTTTTCTTTTAGCCATTTTTAGAATTAAAGTTCATTTTTCAATTGGGATAAACACGAATTCAGATAACAATCTTTATTCTTTTAATGATTGGGCACCAAAAATTTATTCTACTCATTGGGATAAATGAATTAATGCTTTGGTTTCACAAGAAAAACTTTTCTTTCTACTTTTTTTAGATTTAAAGTTCGTCTTCCAATTGACATAAACACGAATTTGCATAATAATCTCCTTTCTATTAATGATTGGGCGCCACAAATTCATTCTACCCATTGGGATAAATGAATTGGTGCTTTGGTTTCATAAGAAAAACTTCTCTTTGTGCCATTTTTTGGAACTAAAGTTCATTTTTCAAATGGGATGAACACGACTTCACATAATAATCTCAATTCTTTTAATCATTGGGCACTACAAATTCATTCTACTCTTTGGGATAAATGAATTAATGCTTTGGTTTCACAAGAAAAACTTTTCTTTCTACCTTTTTAAGAATTAAAGCTCGTCTTTCAATTAGGATAGACATAGATTCACGTAATAATCCCATCTCTTTTAATGATTAGTCTCCACAAATTTATTTTAAACATTGGGATAAATGAATTGATGCTTTGGTTTCATAAGAAAAACATCTATTTGTGCCATTTTTAGATTTAAAGTTTATTTTTCAATTAGGATAAATATAAATTCAGATAATAATCTTCATTATTTTAATGATTGGGCACCACAAATTCATTCTACTCATTGGGATAAATAAATTGATTCTTTGGTTTTGCAAGAAAAACTTTTCTTTCTCCCATTTTCAGAACTAAAGTTCGTCTTTCAACTGGATAAACACAGATAAACATAATAATCTCTATTCTTTTAATGATTAGGCACCACAAATTCATTCTACTCATCGGGATAAATGAATTAATGCTTTGGTTTCTCAAGCAAAACTTCTCTTTGTGCCATTTTTAGAACTAAAGTTCATTTTTTCGTTGTGATAAACATGAATTCACTTAATAATCTCCATTCTATTAATGATTGGGCACCATAAATTCATTCTACAAGTAGGGATAAATGAATTTATGCTTTGGATTCATAAGAAAAACTTCTCTTTGTGCTATTTTTAGAATTAAAGTTCGTTTTTCAATTGGGATAAAAATGAATTCAAATAATAATCTCCATTCTTTTAATGATTGGGCACCATAAATTTGTTCTACTCATTGGGATAAGTGAATTGGTGCTTTGGCTTTACAAGAAAAACTTTTCTTTCTATCTTTTTTTGAATTATAGTTTATCTTCCAATTGGGGCAAGTGCGGATTCGAATAATAATCTCCTTTCTATTAATGATTGGGCACCACAAATGCATTCTACACATTAGGATAAATGAATTGGTGCTTTGGTTTCATTAGAAATACTCCTCTTTGTACCAGTTTTAGAACTAAAGTTTGTTTTTCAATTGGGATAAACACGAATTTACAAAATAATCTCCATTTTTTTAATGATTGGGCACTATAAATTCTTTCTACTCATTAGGATAAATTAATTGATGCGTAGGCTTC
Organism: Adansonia gregorii; assembly: GCA_038382025.1. Classification (NCBI taxonomy): domain Eukaryota; kingdom Viridiplantae; phylum Streptophyta; class Magnoliopsida; order Malvales; family Malvaceae; genus Adansonia; species Adansonia gregorii. The sequence continues at coordinate 8,625 of JBBYHO010531275.1, read as the reverse complement.
GTAAGAAAAACATATATTTATGCCATTTTTAGATTTCAAGTTCATTTTTTAATTGGGATAAACACGGATTCACACAATAATCCCTATTCTTTTAATGATTGGGCACCATAAATTCACTCTACATATTGGGATAAATGATTTGATGCTTTGGTTTCATAAGAAAAACTTCTCTTTGTGCCATTTTTAGAAATAAAGTTCATTTTTCAATTGGGATAAAATCGAATTCACATAATAATCTCCATTCTTTTAATGATTGGGCACCACAAATTCGTTCTACTAATTAGGATAAATGAATTGATGCTTTGGATTCTTAGGAAAAACTTCTCTTTGTGCCATTTTTGGAATTAAAGTTCATTTTTCAATTGGGATAAGCACGAATTCACATAATAATCTCCATTCTTTTAATGGTTGGACACCAAAAATTTATTTTACTCGTTGGGATAAATGAATTGATGCTTTGGTTTCATAAGAAAAACTTTTCTTTCTACCTTTTTTAGGTTTAAAGTTTGTCTTCCAATTGGCATAAACATAGATTCGCAGAATAATCTCCTTTCTATTAGTGATTAGGCAACATGAATTCATTCTACCCTTTGGGATAAGTGAATTGGCGCTTTGGTTTCATTAGAAAAGCTTATCTTTGTGCCATTTTTAGAACTAAAGTTTGTTTTTCAATTGGGATAAATATGAATTCACATAATAATCTCCATTCTTTTAATGATTGGGCACCACAAATTCATTCTACTCATTAGGATAAATGAATTGATGCTTTGCTTTTACAAGAAAAACTTTTCTTTGTACCTTTTCTAGAATTAAAGTTCGTTTTTCAACTAGGATAAACATAGATACACATAATAATATCCTTTCCTTTAATGACTGGGCACCACAAATTCATTCTACTCATTAGGATAAATGAATTGATGCTTTGGTTTCATAAGAAAAACCTCTCTTTGTGCCATTTTTAGAATTGAAGTTCATTTTTCAATTGGGATAAACGTGATTTCACATAATAATCTTCGTTCTTTTAATGATTGGGCACCATAAATTCATTCTACTCATTGGGATATATGAATTGATGCTTTGCTTTCACAAGAAAAACTTTTCTTTTCGCCTTTTTTAGAACTAAACTTCACCTTTCAGTTAGGATAAACACGGATTCACAAAATAATCTGCTTTTTTTTAATGATTGGGCACCACAAATTCATTCTACTCACAAATTCATTCTACTCATTGGCATGAATGAATTGATGCTTTGGTTTCACAAGAAAAGCTTTTCTTTCTACCTTTTTTAGAATTACAGTTCATTTCTCAATTAGGATACACATGAATTCACATAATAATCTCCATTCTTTTAATGATTAGGCACCCCAAATTCATTTTACTTGTTGGGATAAATGAATTGATGCTCTGGTTTCATAAAAAAAATTCTCTTTGTGCCATTTTTACAATTAAAGTTTGTTTTTCAATGGGTATAAACCTGAATTGAAATGATAATCCCCTTTCTTTTAATGATTGGGCACCATAAATTCATTTTTCTCATTGGGATAAATGAGTTGATGCCTTGGTTTCATAAGAAAAAATTCTCTCTGTGCCATTTTTAGAATTAAAGTTTGTTTTTCAATGGGGATAAACCCGAATGCACATAATAATCTCCATACTTCTAATGATTGTGCAGCATAAATTCATTCTACTTATTGGGATAAATTAATTAATGCTTAGGCTTCATAAGAAAAACATCTATTTGTGCCATTTTTAGATTTAAAGTTCATTTTTCAATTGGGATAAACACAAATTCACATAACAATCTTCACTCTTTTAATGATTAGGCACCACAAATTCACTCTACTCATTGGGATAAATGATTGACGCTTTGGTTTTATAAGAAAAACTTCTCTTTATGCCATTTTAGAATTAAAGTTTGTTTTTCAATTGGGATAAACCCGAATTCACATAATAATATCTATTCTTGTAATGATTGGGCACCATGAATTCATTCGACATGTTGGGATAAATGAATTGATGCTTTGGTTACAGAAGAAAAAAATCTATTTGTGCCTTTCTTAGATTTAAAATTCGCTTTTCAATTGGCAAAAACACGGATTCACATAATAATCACCATTCTTTTAATGATTGGGCACCACAAATTCACCCTACTAATTGGGATAATTGAATTATAAGCAAAGCTTCTCTTTGTGCCATTTTTAGAATTAAAGTTTGTTTCTCAATTGGGATACACATAAATTCACGGAATAATCTCCATTCTTTTAATGATTAGGCACCCAAATTCATTCTACTCATTGGGATAAATGAATTGATGTTTTGGTTTCTTAAGAAAAACTTTTATTTGTGCCATTTTAGATTTAAAGTTCATTTTTCGATTGGGATACACAGGAATTCACATCATAATCTTCGTTCTTTCAATGATTGGGCACCACATATTCATTTTACTTATTGGGATAAATGAATTGATGCTTTGGTTTCGCAAGAAAACTTTCTCTTTGTGCCATTTTTAGAATTAAAGTTCATTTTTCAATTAGGATAAACACGAATTCACATAATAATCTCTATTCTTTTAATGATTGGGCACCATAAATTCATTCTGCTCATTGGGATAAATGAATTGATGCTTTGGTTTCATAAGAAAAACTTTTTCCTTCTTCATTTTTTAGAATTAAAGTTTGTCTTTCAATTGGGATAAAAATGGATACATATAATAATATCATTTCTTTTAAAGATTGGCCTCCATAAATTAACTCTACCAGTAGGATAATTAAATTGATGCTTTGGTTTCCTAAGAAAAACATCAATTTGTGTCATTTTTAGATTTAAAGTTCATTTTTTAATTGGGATAAACAAGAATTCAAATAATAATCTCTATTCTTTTAATGATTAGGCATCACAAATTCATTCTACTCATTGGGATAAATGAATTGATGCTTTGATTTCATAAGAAAAACTTCTCTTTGTGCCATTTTTAGAATTAAAGTTCGTTTTCCAATTGGTATAAACAAGAATTCCAACAATAATCTCTATTCTTTTAATGATTAGGCACCACAAATTCATTCTACTCATTGGGGTAGATGAATTGATGCCTTGGTTTCACAAGAAAAGCTTCTCCTTATGCCATTTTTAGAATTAAAGTTCGTTTTTCAATTGAGATAAATACGAAGTCACATAATAATCTCCATTCTTTTAATGATTTTGCACCACAAATTCATTCTACTCATTGGGATAAATGAATTGATGCTTTGGTTTCACAAGAAAAACTTTTTTTCTACCTCTTTTAGAATTAATGTTTGTCGTCCAATTGGTATAAATACGGATTCGCATAGTAATCTTCTTTCTATTAATGATTGGGCACCACAAATTTATTTTACTTATTGGGATAAATGAATTGATTCTTTGGCTTCATAAGAAAAACTTCTCTTTATGCCATTTTTAGAACCAAAGTTAGTTTTTCAATTGGGATAAACAGGAATTCACATAATAATATCCATTCTTTAATCATTAGGACCACAAATTCGTTCTACTCATTGGGATAAATGAATTAATGCTTTGGTTCCACAAGAAAAACTTTTCTTTCTACTTTTTTAAGAATTAAAGTTCGTCTTTCAATTAGGATAAATTCAGATTCACATAATAATCCCCTTTCTTTTAATGATTGGTCTCCATAAATTCATTCTACTCATTGGGATAAGTGAATTGATGCTTTGGTTTCATAAGAAAAACATCTATTTGTGCCATTTTTAGATTTAAAGTTCATTTTTTAATTAGGATAAACACAAATTCAAATAATAATCTCCATTCTTTTAATGGTTGGGCACCACAAATTCATTCTACTCATTGGGATAAATGAATTGATGCTTTGGTTTCATAAGAAAAAGTTTTTATTTCTACCTTTTTTAGAATTAATGTTCATCTTTCAACTAGGATAAAAACGGCTTCACATGATAATATCCTTTCGTTTAATGATTTGGCTCCACAAATTAGCTCTACTCATTGGGATAAATGAATTGATGCTTTGGTTTCATAAGAAAAACATCTATTTGTGTCAATTTTAGATTTAAAGTTAGTTTTGCAATTGGGATAAACATGATTTCTCATAATAACTTTTTTCTTTTAATAATTGAGCACCATAAATTCATTCTACTCATTGGGGTAAATGAATTGGTGTTTTGGTTTTATAAGAAAAACTTTTCTTTATGCCATTTCTAGAATTAATGTTCATTTTTCTATTGGGATAAACAAGAATTCATATAATAATCTTCACTCTTTTAATGATTGGGCACCACAAATTCATTTTACTCACTGGGATAAATGAATTGATGCTTTGGCTTTAGAATAAAAACTTCTCTTTGTGCCATTTTTAGAATTAAAGTTCGTTTCTTAGTTAGGATACAGAGGAATTCATATAATAATTTCCATTCATTTACTGATTAGGGACACCAAATTCATTCTACTTATTGGGATAAATGAATTGATGCTTTGGTTTCATAAGAAAAACTTTTCTTTCTACCTTTTTTAGAATTAAAGTTCGTCTTCCTATTAGGATAAACACGGATTCACATAATAATCACCTTTCTATTAATGATTGGACACCACAAATTGATTCTACTCATTAGGATAAATGAATTGATGCTTTGGTTTCATAAGAAAAACTTCTCTTTGTGCTATTTTTAGAATTAAGATTTCATTTAGGATAATCATGAATTCACATAATGATCTCTATTCTTTTAATAATTGGGCATCATAAATTCATTCCCTCATTATGATAAATGAATTGATTCTTTGATTTTGCAAGAAAAACTTTTTTTCTCCCTTTTTTAGAATTAATGTTCATCTTTCAACCAGGATAAACATGGATTCACATAATAATATCCCATCCTTTAATGATTGGGCACCATAAATTCATTATAATTATTGGGATAATGAATTGATGTTTTGGTTTCATAAGAAAAGCTTCTCTTTGTGCCATTTTTAGAATTAAGGTTCGTTCTTCAATTGGGGTAAACATGATTTCACATAATAATCTCCATTACGTTTAGGCACCATAAATTCATTCTACTCATTAGGATAAATGAATTGATGCTTTGGTTTTCCAAGAAAAACTTTTCTTTCCACCTTTTTAGAACTAAGCTTCATCTTTCAATTAGGATAAGCACGGATTCACATAATAATCTGCTTTCTTTTAATGATTGGGCACCACAAATTCATTTTACTCATTGGGATAAATGAATTGATGCTTTGGTTTCACAAGAAAAGCTTTTCTTTCTACCTTCTTTAGAATTACAGTTCGTTTCTCAATTGGAATACACATGAATTCACATAATAATCCCCATTCTTTTAATGATTGGGCACCCAAATTCATTTTACTTATTAGGATAAATGAATTGATGCTTTAGTTTTATAAGAAAAACTTCTTTTGTGCTATTTTTAGAATTAAAGTTTGCTTTTCAATTGGTATAAACCCGAATTCAAATAATTATATCCATTCTTTTAATGATTGGGCACCATAAACTCATTCTACTCATTGGGATAAATGAGTTAATGCTTTGGTTTCATAAGAAGGACTTCTCTTTGTGCCATTTTTAGAATCAAAGTTTGTTTTTCAATTGGGATAAACCCGAATTCACATAATAATCTCCATACTTTTAATGATTTTGCACCATATGTTCATTCTGCTTATTGGGATAAATTAATTAATGCTTTGGTTTCATAAGAAAAACATCTATTTATGCCATTTTTAGATTTAAAGTTTATTTTTTCAATTGGGATAAACACAGATTCACATAATAATATCCATTCTTCTAATGATTGGGCACCACAAATTCACTCTACCCATTTGGATAAATGATTTGATGCTTTGGTTTCATAAGAAAAACTTCTATTTGTGCCATTTTTAGAATTAAAGTTTGTTTTTCAATTGAGATAAACCTGAATTCACATAATAATATCTATTCTTTTAATGATTGGGCACCATAAATTCATTCTACTTGTTAGGATTAATGCATTGATGCTTTGGTTTCATAAGAAACACATCAATTTGTGCCACTTTCAGATTTAAAGTTCGCTTTTTAATTGAGATAAACACGGATTCACATAATAATCTCCGTTCTTTTAATGATTGAGCACCACAAATTCACTCTGCTCATTAGGATAACTGAATTAATGCTTTAGCTTTACAAGCAAAATTTCCCTTAGTGTCATTTTTAGAATTAGAGTTCGTTTTTCAATTGGGATACACAAGAATTCATAGAATAATCTCTATTCTTTTAATGATTAGGCACCCCAAATTAATTCTACTCATTGGGATAAATGAATTGATGCTTTGGTTTCACCAGAATAACATTTCTTTCTACCCTTTTAGAATTCAAGTTTATTTTTTAATTGGGATAAACAGGGATTCATATAATAATCTCTTTTTTGTTAATGATTGGACACCACAAATTTATTCTACTCATTGGGATAAATGAATTGATGCTTTGGTTTGATAAGTAAAAGTTCTCTTTGCACCGTCTTTAGAATTAAGGTTCATTTTTCAGTTGGGATAAACATGAATTCATATAATAATCTCCACTCTTTTAATGATTGGGCACCACAAATTCATTCTACTCATTAGGATAAATGAATTGATGCTTTGGTTTCATAAGAAAACTTCTCCTTGTGCCATTTTTAGAATTAAAGTTCATTTTTCAATTGGGATAAAAACAAATTCACATAATAATCTCTATTCTTTTAACGATTGGGTACCACAAATTCATTCTACTTATTGGGATAAATGAATTGATGCTTTGGTTTCACAAGAAAACTTTTCTTTCTACCTTTTTTTGAATTAAAGTTCATCTTTCAGATAATAATCTTCATTCTTTTAATGATGGGCACCATAAATTCACTTTACTCATTGGGATAAATGATTTGATGCTTTGGTTTCATAAGAAAAACTTCTCTTTGTGCCATTTTTAGAATTAAAGTTTCTTTTTCAATTGGGAAAACCCAAATTCACATAATAGTATCTATTTTTTTAATGAATGGGCACCACAAATTCATTCTAGTTGTTGGGATAAATGCATTGATGCTTTGGTTTCATAAGAAAAACATCAATTTGTGTCATTTTTAGATTTAAAGTTCGCCTTTCAACTGGGTTAAATACAGATTCACATAATAATCTTTATTCTTTTAATGATTGGGCACCACAAATTCACTCTACTCATTTGGATAACTGAATTGACGATTTGGTTTTATAATCAAAACTTCTCTTTGTGCCATTTTTAGAATTAAAGTTTGTTTCTCAATTGGGATACACATAAATTCACGGCATAATCCCATTCATTTAATGATTCAGCACCCCAAGTTCATTCTACCCATTTGGATAAACGAATTGATGCTTTGGTTTCATAAGAAGAACTTTTCTTTCTACCTTTTTTAGAATTCAAGATCATCTTCCAATTGGGATAAATAGGGATTCATATAATAATAATCTCCTTTCTATTAATGATTAGGCACCACAAATTCATTCTACTCTTTGCGATAAATGAATTGATGCTTTGGTTTGATAAGTAAAACTTCTCTTTGTGCCGTTTTTAGAATTAACGCTTGTTTTTCAATTAGGATAAACATGAATTCACATAACAATCTCTACTCTTTTAATGATTAGGCACCATAAATTCATTCTACTCAATGGGGTAAGTGAATTGATGCTTTGGTTTTGTAAGAAAAACTTTTCTTTCTACCTTTTTTAAAATTAATGTTCGTCATTAAATTAGGATAAACGCAGATTCACATAATAATCTCGTTTTTTTAACAATTGGGCTCCATAAATTCATTCTATTCATTGGGATAAATGAATTGATACTTTGGTTTCATAAGAAAAACTTCTTTTTGCGCCTTTTTTAGAATTAAAGTTCATTTTTCAATGGGATAAACATGAATTCATATAATAATCTCCATTTTTTTAATGATTGGGCACCATAAATTCATTCTTCTAATTGGGATGAAAGAATTGATGCATTGGTTGCATAAGAAAAACTTCTCTTTATGCCCTTTTTAGAATTAAAGTTCTTTTTTCAATTAGGATAAAAATGAATTCCTATAAAAATCTCCATTCTTTTAATAATTGGGCACCACAAATTCATTCTACTCATTGGGATAAATGAATTTATGCTTTGGTTTCACAAGAAAAACTTTTCTTTTTACCTTTTTTTGAATTAAAGTTCATCTTACAATTGGCATAAACATGGATTCATAAAATAATCTACATTCTTTTAGTGATTGGGTACCACAGATTCACTCTACTCATTAGGATAAATGATTTGATGCTTTGGTTTCATAAGGAAAACTTGCCTTTGTGCCATTTTTAAAATTAAAGTTTCTTTTTGAATTGGGATAAACCTGAACTCACATAATAGTATCTATTCTTTTACTGATTGGGCACCATAAATTCATTCTACTTGTTGGGATAAATGCATTGATGCTTTGGTTTCATAAGAAAAAACCTATTTGTGCCATTTGTAGATTTAAAGTTTGCTTTTCATTTAGGATAAACATGGATTCATGTTAGCTATATTAGCTTTGAATTAATCTCAGTTTTGATATAATTAAAACTTAAGCTTAATTAGCTTGTGTTTAAAT
>JBBYHO010531202.1:0-16480 GCA_038382025.1 Adansonia gregorii | reverse complement strand
TATTATTATTATTATTATTATTATTATTTTAAGTAATAGTAATTAAAATCTTATAATAATATAACAAAGTAATAAGATAAATTAAAAAATATTAAAATCATAATAGATAATACTATATAAAAATGAATTAAATATTAAAATTAATACTATATATAACTTAATTAAGTATTAAAAATTTAATTTGCATTTATATATGATTAAATCTGTTCATGGGTCGGGTCGAGCTGTAGCTCAAATTTTTTTAAAATTGCAAGCCTAAGCTCTTATTTAACGTGTCCAAATCTGTCTATTTAAACCAGAATGATTGTTTATCACATTAAAGATATATTTTTTATTAATATTTATATATTTTATAATTAAATTTAAATAAATATATATTATTTTAATTTAAAATCACTATTTTAACTGGGCTAAGCTAGTCTAAAATAAAAATATGAGAACCAAAGCCCAAGCCCAATTAGGTCAGGTGGGTAGCCCAACACTTGAGCAGGTCTATATATGATAAAATAATAATTTATTAAAAAATACATCATATTATGAGCTTTGAAAACATTATCGATAAAGTGTATTATTGATTTATCATATTTTTTAATTTAATTAATTAAACTCATTAACTATTAAGAGTTTATGTCTATTAGCTATAAAATTTTAAATACTTTTTTGAATATTATTATTTTAAGTAATGATAATTAGAATTTGGTAATTGTATAACAAAATAATAAGATAAATTAAAAAAATTATAAAAGCCATAATAGATAATACCATATAAAAAATGAATCAAATATTAAATATTAATACTATATATAATTTAATTAAATATTAAAAATTTAATTTATATTTTATGTATGATTAAACATGCTTATGGGTTACGCCAGCCGCAGCTTGAATTTTTTAAAATCCTAAGTGCAGGCCCTTATTTAATGTGCCTAAACCTGCCTATTTAAACTAGAATTATTGTTCATCACATCAAAAAAATTTTATTAATATTTATATATTTTATAATTAAAATCAAATAAAATATATTTTATTTTAATTTAAAATAACTGTTCTAAGTTTGATTGGGCTAGTCTGAAACTAAAATATGAGAACCTAAGTCCAGTATATTTTATTTGATTTTAAAATAATTGTTTTAAGTTAGATTGGGCTAGTCTGAAACTAAAATATGAGAACCTAAGTCTAGGCCCAATTGGGCCAAGTAGATAGCTCAATCCTTGAGCAAGTCTATATATGATAAAATATAATTTATCAAAAAATAAATCATATCATGAGCTTTGAAAGCATTGTTAATAAAGTACATCATTAATTAATTATTTTTTAATTTAATTAGTTAAACTCATTAAATATTGAGAGTTTATGTATGTTAGTAATAAAATTTTAAATATTTCTTTGAATACTATTATTATTATTATTATTATTATTATTATTATTTCAAGTAATGATAATTAGAGTATGATAATAATATAACAAAGTAATAAGATAAATTAAAAAAATATTAAAGCCATAATAGATAATACCATATAAAAAATGAAAAAAAAATCACATATTAAACTAGCAACTAGATATACCCATGAGCCAGACGACTTGTCCATAGGGCAGGCAACTTGCCCAACACAACAGGCTCGACATGATTAAGCTCAGGTCTTAGATTTTAAATTTCAAGTATCATCAACCCGAAACAGTATTTTTTAAACAAAATAATATATTCTATTTAAATTTAATTATAAAATACGTAAATATTAATATAAAAATAACTTTTTAATTTTATGAATAATGATTTGTACTTAAATGGGTCGACCAGAACAAATTAGACCTTGAGCTTAGAATTTAAAAATTTTTCGGGCCATGGATAGGCTCATAGAATCGAACTAAGATTTTTTTGGGCTAGATGGGGCCAAATTCTTGCCTAGGTTTAGAATTCAAAATTATATAAAAGTGATTACATTTAAAATAAAATAAAAAATGATGTAAAATATACTCAAACTCGAACCCGACTTGAATCTAAACCTGAATTGACTTGAACCTGAATTAGCCTGAACCCGAAAGAATCCGACCTCAAATAGACTCGAACCTAAATAACTCAAACTTAAAATTACTCATCCTAAATCTATTTGAACCCGTTCAATTATCACCTCTACATATGAGCTTGATGGCTTTGGTTTTTTTTAAAGAGAGTTGAGAGAAAATGAAGAAAAGAGAGAGAAAGAAAGACTAACAAATTTAAAAAAAAAAAAAGAGTTTGGGGGTTTATTTTGGACAGCGAATAAGGGAGCTGACTGGCGCTCCTAAATAAATAGGGAAAGAAGACAAAAAAAGGACAAAGAAAATGGGCAACTCAGTTTTGTAACCTAGGCCGCCCGCATAATAATGTCAAGCACAACCTGTGCGCTTGACTTATTCGGTGATAAAAGAAAGGACAAAATACAATGATAAAGAAAAGAAAGAAGAAAAAAATAAAAAAAAAGGAAAGAGAAAAAGGAAAAAAGAAAAGAAAAGAAATTTTGTTTGTTTATTTATATTATATATTATTATTTGTCATGAATAAACTTACTTTAATTAATGGGCAGAAAAAAGAAGTAGATCTGTTGTTGGAATTTCGGTGCGATGCATTACTTGTAATTTTAATTTTGACTTCTCAATCATTTATGGTAAACTTTTTATTCTTTTAAATTTCATGGATTTTATTACTTTGGAGTATTAAAACATAAACTAATATTTGGTTGGAATGAGAAATTTAATGAGTGTTTCATACATTTTATTATTTATTATAAATATTCTTTTCAGGGCCATTTAAATTATTTTTCATAATTTAGAGAGCATTTAGCAATTTTTATGTATTTTTGGATCATTTAGGTTATTTACCACAACCTAAGGATCGTTTATCAATTTCCATCATGTTGCTACTTAGGTCATTTTTTGGCATAAGGCTACCCATTTTTTAGGGTAACTTAGTTATTTCTAATAATATCAAGTCCATTAGGTTTAATTTCGTACCTTTTGTCAAAACCATACCTTTTTAAGTTTAGTTTTGTACCTTTTGTCAAAATCAAATCCGTTAATTTTAGTTTCATGCACTTTGTCGACATTAAGCCTTTTTAAGTTTAGTTTCATACCTTTTATCAAAAGACGAATTCATTAAGTTTAGTTTCATACTTTCTATCGAGACCAAGCCTTTTTATGTTTAGTTTCATACCTTTGTCGAAATCAAATTTGTCAGGTTTAGCTTTATAACTTTTGTTAAGACACAATCTTCTTAATTTTGTTCTATACTTTTTGTTGAAATCGACTTGTTAGGATTAGTTTCATACTTTCCATTGAAACCGTTCCTAGATCTTTTGTTCTATAGAAAGTATTAATTTTTTATTATTATATTTGTTTGATTAAAACCTAAGGCAGTACCCTCGTGTTATTATATTTGTTTGGTTAAAATAGTCCATAGACATGCTTCTGGCATATGAAAGTTGCATCATCTATTATTTTAAACAAATGAATCCCTTTTTTAAATGAATAATTCGAATTGAATTTTCTCAAAAAATAAAATTTTCTTATTCTTCTAAGTTTTGCAAAGAAGTACAAAAATGATCTTGATTTTCAGAATTAATGAAACCCGATTTAGTTGGAATTGAAATAATAATATTAATTTAAAAAATAGGAATTATATTTAAATATCTATAAATTAAAACTGATTTTAATCGAGATTTAGAATAGCACATGGTTAATAGGTACTAATTTCATGGTTGGGCCATGCCTTACTCTACATTTAACTAACTTTAAAACCCTTTCCATGAATCTTTGATTTTTAAGCGGACTTTGAAGTGTGTTTTAGAGAGATTTGTAACCTTCAAAAGATGAACTTCAGTAGGTGGCCAATCTCACTTAACTAAAATAAATTAGTGGCTACTTTAAGTCTTTTGGTCATTTCATAATGACAATTTAATGGGAACTTGAATGTCTGATTCAATCCGTCCTGTTAAGCCTATTTGCAATACAAGAAAATAAAAAGAAATTTACCCATCCAATATGTTGGATTCGCATTTGGCATGTTGCGGCAATAATGAAAAAGAAATGGTTACATAAATAAAAAAAACATATAGTTAAATTGTTGAATAGTTTGTTTCCTTAGTAAAAGATAAAGAAAATAAACAAGAAATTACAAATGTATTAGAAAGCGAAGTTTGATCATCTTCACAGCTAAAAACCAAAAATAAAATTTATGAAGTTGTTGAAAGAAAAGAAGTAGAGCAAGTACTTTCACTAACGACAAAAACAATTTATAAAAATAGAAACTAATAGACGAGGACAAGAATCTTTGGTAATAGCAAAATATATAAATATTATAATAAAACAAATTAACTATACAAAATTTCATCTTCATACAATTAATAAACTAAATAGGTTAGAAAAAAGATTAGAAAAAATTACATTAAAATAAAATAAATTATAGCAATGTTTTAAACGGATAGTTGAGTTATAAAATAGTATATATTAGTTTTAAATCTTAATTATTAGATTAAATTTTTTTTATTATTTCAAGTTCAAATTGTACATTTGATCTTTGAACTATTGTTAAGTTGCGGATTTAGTCTTTATACCATAACTTAACATGATTAAATCCTTGTACATTAAGCTTTAAATGAATAAAGTCCAATAGATAACCTTGTTAATTATTTCCATTAGATTTGCTGCATGTTTGTCGACTTTTAGACCTTAAGTCTAACTTTTTGACTTAGCTTTTTGAAAAGTTTCAAATCATTAACCTTGTTATTTATTGCTGTTACATATGTTGACACATCTGTTGACTTTCAAACCTTACGTTTGACTTTATGGTTGATTTTTTGAAAAGTTTCTATCCATTGATTTTGATGATGGAGAATTTATATTAAATGTTTTTAAGTAATTCTCATTAATATCAAAATTTTTTTTTTGTTTTTTTATAATTAATAAATAAAACTCGAAAACCCTTTCTCTGTAAGTTGAAATTTGCAGCAATCTTAAAATCCCAAACCTAAATTGAATCCTAACACTAACCTTTTGCTTTGGTTTCACAAATTATCCAAACCAAAGTGTTTCCTAAACATAAATCCCTTAAAATATCCATTCTAATTTTGTAAATGAAATCATTGTTACTAACCTAATAAGAGACATTTTCTTGGAATTTACGAAGCTTGCTTATTTTGATTATTATAGGATTTGATAAAGCTTGATATTAGTTGTTGATTGGATTTTATAAATATAGATTTCAATTTATTTATGTTCATTATTAAAAATTTTTATTTAATTGTTAGAACATGCAACTATTAGGAATAGTGTGATAGCCTCCAAAGAAAAAAAAACAACAAGAAAGAAATAAAATCAACACACAACTTTCATGTGGTTCTACCCTTTGGCCTTTATCCACAACCTTAAAAAGGTAAAATAACTTCAATAATAATTAAAAAAACTATAACTTGTAACTTTTGCATGAATAAAAAAACCTGCCTCATAAATATTATAACTCACCACCTAAAAACCCTAATACAACTTCTCTTTAGTGGTGTATCTCCCTACAAGCTAAGTGTCACGAGGCCATTACCCTCTTCCCAAAAGACATGCCTAATAGGATGTGCAGTGCACCCGCTTATATATCCAAAAACCTTCATTTTTTTATCTGATGTGGGATTAATGCACCCTCGGCATGACATTCTCGCCCACCCAATCTCGTGATGCCCCTGTCACGGGCTTCTCCACCATTTCTGCCTACCCTACCCTTAGGGTGTTTGGCATGGAGTTACGGTTGGTCCACCCTGCCTACCCTACCCATTGGGGCGCTGGGCGTGAAATCGAATGGTCAAAGGTTGGCTCTGATATCAACTTGTCACGGAGCTATTACCCTCTTCCCAAAAGACATGCTTGACAAGATGTGCAGCGCACTTGCTTATATGCCCAAAGACCTTTCCTTTCTTATCTGATGTGGGATTAATGCACCCTCGGCGTGACACTAAGTCTCTTATTTATTGTTGAGCACTTTCTTTGGCCCAACATAATTACTTAAAATGGGATTTGGGCTCAATATACTTAATAAATCCTCTTTTGAGTCAAAATCTTAATTACTTCTGTCTGAAAATTGAACTATGTTCACAATCTTCTTCCCTATTTTTTTACCTTCAAGGGTTCTCATCATGGAATAGCCTTTCAAATAACAAATGTTTTTCTCGCTTTTTCTACCTTGTAGAACTAAGTGATTTCTCTCGTACACTTTGCATGTTTCCTGATTCTCACATACTTACATCTATGTAACATTATTTCTCCCAATGAAATAATATTGATATTGGCAATAGACATATACTTCACATTTGGAATATCTTAGACTTTACCATTATGGAGCTTTACGTGAACTCTTCCCATGCGTTTAACTTTTAACTTTAGATTCTTTCCCACATTGATGCAGCCAAAATCTCCATCCTTTTGCAAAGTAGCAACATGACTTATCCTTACACAAATGCACATCGATGACAAAATCCAACACCTATTTAGAATGGCTCTCAATAGAATCATTACTATATACATAAAGCAAATCAACATGATTATTAGTTGCAACTGCATTAGTTGATGCCTTCACATTCCTTTTTTAACAGCTTTAGAATCTTTAAGTTTTTCTCTTATCCGTGGACATTGAGATTAAAAGTGCCCAGTTTTTTTGCAATAGTAACACTTCACATCACCATAATCTATCCTTTTAAGCTTTTCCTGTTATCCAGACTTACTACGAAAAATTTTCCTTCCTCTTTGATATTTCTCCACAAGTAGTATGCTTCCATTTTCATTGGCATGATCCCTTCTATGCATTCTTTGATCCTTTTTCAGTACTGTGATCACATCATCTATCTTGATAGAATTTTTGCCAATCAATAGTGATCTTATAAATGATCTAGAAGATTACGATAGTGAAGCTAATAAAATAATTGCTTGCTCTTCATCATTTAAATCCCTTCCTACCTTCAATAATAGCAAACTAGCTGATTAAACTCATTAATATGATCAAGCAAATGACACCTTCTTTCATTCTTAGTGTGTATAAGTCTATCTTCAAGCACAAGCAATTGGTTAGTGACTTTGATGCATATATCTCCTCTAACTTTTTCCAAATCCCTATAAATGTTTTCTCATTTAACATGTTATACTTAATTAAAGGAGGAAGAGCTAACCTGATTGTGCTTGCAACTTTCTTTTGCATAGATTGTAACTCATTTTCTTTAATCTCTTTAGGCTTGCCTTGTTGCATCAAAAGATCTCATATTATGCACTACCATAAAATGAAATTACTTTTCCCATCAAAGATTTAGGACTGCAGATTTCATAATACTAGCCATGCTATTATGAAACACTCCTTCCTCGAACCAAAAGCTAAACACTCGTCTCTTAAACCAAAAACTCTAATACCAATTGTTGGGAATAGTGCAATGGCCCACAAAAAACATCAATAAGAAAGAAATAAAAATAGCACACAAAAATTAATATAGTTCAACCCCTTTTGCCTATATCTACGACCTTAAAAAGGTAAAAAAACCTTCACTAATATAAAATACTACAACTTGTAACTTTTACATAGATAAAATTACTAAATCCGCCTCTTATAAGTCTTCACCTAACAACCCTAATACAAACTGTCTCTAGGACATAATGTCTCTTTCTCACAAGGAATGTATCTTTTTAAAGGCTAAGTTTCTTATTTATAGTTAAGCACTTCTCTTGGCCCATCTAAATTACTAAATGTGGGATTTGGACTTAATAAACTCAACACAACCTTTAACTATGATTATAAAGGTCCATTGAACTGGTTAAAGAAGGGAGATTAAAGGATAAACGTTTAGGATTTAAGCATTGCACATCTGGACATTTAAGCAAGTGTTTAAAATTACATTTGATTTTAAACTCATATCGTCATTTGCTTTTTCTTGCACAGATAATTGGTTTTTACAATGGGTTTACGTGGAAAAAGGAAATGATAGAAATTAGAGATTTCTTATTTCATGAGATTTTGAACTGATAATATTTTCGTAGTTTTTAATATTTTTATACATTAAATTAGGCAAAAAATTTCATATTTTATCAATAAATTTTGTGTCATTACATACAGAAAAATAAAATTTTGATAAATGGTCAAGTCAAAAGTTAACATCTATGTTAGTTATATTAACGTTGAAGTTTACGAAAATTATCAATTGGACTTGAATCAATAAAAAATTAATGTATAAAATTTGTACATGTCAAATCAAGGTAAAAAAAAATTAAGTGCACCAATTCACTAGAGTATAATGACTAATTATACAATTTGACTTGTTTTTGACTTTCCATCTGCTTTACTCAACATAGCATAGGTAGGATCCATCTCTATTTGGTATGAATAATTCAAAATGTGCAATTTTGTTGGCCTTCCTTGCACAACTCCAGCTTTGTTGGCTTCACCTCTTCGAAATAATCTGAGTCTATCTTAATTATGGTCATTGTACCTCTGTCGACGTGACGATAGCACTAAGAGCATGAAATATGCATCCTAGACATCATAAAAATCTGTTGTGACTGGTTACGAGGTAATAAAGGTTTTGAAAAAAAAAAATAGGTGAGGTAATGAAGGGTTAGGGTTTTCTTTTAATTACGAGTTAGGCTTGAAAGTGTGCTAATATTTTAATTTTAGGCTTGTGCAGAATCGATTGACCAAAAATATTTAAAATTGCAGTAGTTGAAAGTGAATTTATAAAGCAAACATTTTCAAATAAAAATATTTATTTATTTATTTATAAAGTAGTAATGTATTGATTTGTTCAAAGATATTTAGTATGCGTATCTATGCACTGATATCTTATTTTTGGATTTTTGAGCCTCGTCCACTAGTCCAGAAATTTAGATAAAGGACAATAAGACACGTAGATATATATCATACATGCGTCAAATAAGGGTATCCAATTCTACGTTCCAAGGATGACCACCACGACAATACCACTTTTCATTTTGTCTTATTTTCTGTATTGCATATTATATACATTTAAATTTGGTTTACATTTTTAATTATTTGGAAATTTGCCATGTACAAGTGCAAGAAATTCCATTTTATGTATCTGCTCTCAACACATAATTTTTAGTGTACACACTGTAGATACCTCCCTTTATCTAGATTTTTTTTTAATCAAAATTTCAATCCCAGTTAAAAGTATTTGTTTTAAAATTTCTTGACCCTTCATTGATTGCGTCAGTGGATGGCCGCTGTGTCTAAATTGGGCTGACCCAGTCATCATTTGTTTATTAAGCATTTATTTTTATTTTTGTTTTTATTTTATTTTATTTTTTATTATTATCTTTTTATTTATTTTTGAAAATTTAAGAAAAATCAGAAGAAAATATATAAAATTAGAAAATAAAAATTTGGAAAAAACTAAAAAAATTAAAATCAAATTCGGAAAACATGGAAATTAAGGAGTCTTGGGAATCAAGAAA
Source organism: Adansonia gregorii (assembly GCA_038382025.1). Lineage (NCBI taxonomy): Eukaryota > Viridiplantae > Streptophyta > Magnoliopsida > Malvales > Malvaceae > Adansonia > Adansonia gregorii. The sequence goes on along the minus strand of JBBYHO010531202.1, from coordinate 7,012 downwards.
AATCAAGAAAGAAAACAAAAGGAAAATAGATCCGAAATTGGACGTACCTTAGTAGGTTCGACTCTATGATTCTAAGTTTTAAACATTTATTTAAACAAATAGATCACCAAAAAAAAAGAAACCTATTTTTTTTCTAAGGGTTTGTTTTTATAAATATTTTGTTACATCTTCAAGTTCTAGTTTTTCTGTTCATTGTTAGTTTTCATTAATCCTTCGTCTAATGAAGGTATTGGGTCGTGTCTAATACTGGGTAGGCCGAGGTAGGTGATCCATTTAGCATTCTTGTGGATCCAATGTAACTCGGTTATAAACACTAATCACTAAAGTGCAGATGGCATTGCATGTTGGCCATATGGGATTAATCGTTCTCTTTCTTTACCTCTGTCTCTCTTTTCTTCTAACAACTTTTCCACCCTTTTTTCCTCTTTTTCTTTCCTCTGTTTCTTTTGGAGTTCTTATGACTTCAGCGTCATCGATTCCACCCTTATCGGTGGTCTCAAAGCTATGACTTGGAAACCATGGCTGACAAAGTTACCACATGCCTTTAGAAAGAAGTTCATCAAAATCAGCAAGAATCGAATCTGGTCTAGTCAGAACTCTATCAACTGGAGAAGGAGTTCGATAAAAAGATTAATGGCTTAAGGGTAAAGATTCAGATAGGGTTCACAAGTTCTTTGAGCTAATGGCCATCTGAAAGGAGAATCGATTTAATTTGCTAGGTTACCAGTTATTTCCTCTAGTATTTCTCCCTTTTCGGCTAGTAAGGATCGGCATTGAGTGATGCGATGTTGCCAAACCGTTCTTTTGTTCAATCTAGAACGTATGATTTAGAACAGGCTTTTAAGTTGGAGTGCCCTAAGTACTAGGATAAAGAATTTAAAGGTTGTTAGATGAAGACTGACTAATATTTCCTGAAAGTCCTAAGCTCAAGGTGGTATTGTTGAGCTGAAAAAGAAAAGCTTTGCAGTTGCATCAATATTACTACGAATCTAAAGAGGGATTGAAAAATTTGGAATGGGTAAGTTATTTGGAGGATATGAGCTGAGACTTGTTTCTAGAGGAAATGAGGATTTATGGCTGAATTGGTGGTGTTAAAGTAGACTGGAACTACGGAGCAATTTCAAGAGCAATTGATAAGTATTCGTAATTTCTTTCAACTAATTGATGCTTATGCTCTAAATATTTTCATTACCAATCTTAGATCTGAAATTTCTTAGTCAGTTTAGCTCTTTCGTCTTAAAGATCTCAATCAAGCATTGTGTTTGGCCAAACAGTTAGAAACCATGTTCTTTCCAAAAACCAAGAAATATTATACTTCAACGAACCAAATATCAATTCCTCTAATACCTATTCCACAACCATAACCTATATTGTACAAGTTAAGGCTAACAACCTTCTATTACTGTCAACACCCAACATTCCATCATTACTTCTACCATCTAAAACTTCTAAACCAACAAACCAAAGAATTTTTGCTCCAGCTCATCCGACCACTGAAGTTAACTTAAATAGGCCCTCCCTTACTGAGATCAAGGATAGAAAAATGAAGGGTTAATGTTACTGGTGTGGTCAAAAATATTTCATGAATCGTAAATGTGAAATCGAAGTTGAGTAGGAGAAATATTTGGATTATTTGGACAATCCTGAATTGTTAACTATTAATAGTGTCATGTTGAATAGCTTGTGATATCTTTGCATGCCTTATTTGGCATTGCAGACTTCTAAACTATGAGAGTATATGGCCAAATAAGGAAGCAACCTTTAGTTTTGTTGACTGATTCAAGTAGCACTCACAATGTTATTGATAGTTGTCGACATCTTATTTTGTCCGAGTTGACTCTTGGCATCCCTGGACTTAAGTGAAAGATGATAGAATCAGAAAATAAAAAAAATAAATTGGGGACGACTGTCGAGTGCTATGTTACTAGGCATTATTAGGCAACAAGATGCTAGGCAAAAACTTTTTTTTGAGGAAGGTCTAAAATGCTAATGGGCCGTATTGAAGAAACATGTAAAAATGAGGCATTAAAGGCTATTTTTGATGGTGTCAGCAGAGTCATTCAAATGAGTACACAGATCAATTTTCTACTGTTTCTTACCAAGGTGAGGTAACTTGAGAAGCCACAGGTACGTACAAATTATATTGGTACATAAGTATTGTTATAAGGCTTTTACGTCGCCAAGAATTCAAATTTTCAGATGTAGTATAGATACAATAGAGTTTGGTATCAATACCTAAGGTATGGTATCGAGACCTAGCATGTTTATATCAACACAGACCATAACGGTAGCTAAAGTTATGATTTTTGATAAAGTGTATCGATAAACAAGCATGAGTATTAATGCAAATCCATGGAGTATCGTTACAGGCCTCTAAGTCTTGAGATTGGAAACATTTTTTGCTTTTTGTATCTATACACACCTCATTGTATCAATACTCATGGGTAAGAGTTGCCTTGTCTATTGACACAAAATGTTTTGTATTGATACATCAAGGCATTTTTGCACGGTTTGAGTCACTTTTCAACCTTCAAAAATCTGATTCAATCATGTTTTTTACACCAAAACTGTTATAACTTATTACAGACCTTGACCTTGGGCTTATGATTGGATTTAAACTAATTTTTGGAGTCCAAATAGCCAATGACAATGGTTACTTTCATGAAATATATGGTTGTAAGTAGAAGTGGAAAAATGAACCCGAACCTAAAAACTTGGCCGAAGAAACCTGAATTTAAACTCAAATGGAACACGATTTGACCAAAAAGTCAATAGCCCAAACTCGAGAAAACCCGAACTCAAAATGGTTCGAATCTAAAATGGCCTGAACCCCGAAAGAACCCAAACCTATATGACTTGAACCCAAAAGAATCTAAACCCAAGCCCACTCGAACCTAAACTTGAAGTTAATACTTAAAATAAATATGAAGAAATTATATTTAAATATTTTTTTATAAATTAAAAACTTTAATTATAAATTTTATTTTAATATTTTTTAATAATTCGATTAAATATTAAAAACTTAATTTATATTTTAAATATGATTAAACTTGTGCATAGGTTGGGACGGGTCGCGACTTAAATTTTTTTTTTAAATCTTACGCCCAAGCCCTTATTTAACGTGCTCATGGCCAACCTATTTAAGTCAAAATTACTGTTCATGACATTAAATAATATTTTTTTATTAATATTATATATTTTATAATTAAATTTAAATAAAATATATTAATTTAAAATCACTGTTTCGAGCCAGGTCAAGCTAATTTGATATAAAAATATGAGAACCCTGACCTAGACCCAACTTGAGTAGGTCTATATATGATAAAATATTAATTTATCAAAAAGTAAATTATATCATGAGCTTTAAAAATATTATCAATAAAGTATATTATCCAATTTATCACATTTACTTTAGTTTTATTAGTTAAACTCATTAAATATTGAGAGCTTATGTATGTTAATAGTAAAATTTTAAATACTTTTTTGAATATTATTATTATTATTATTATTATTTCAAGTAATAGTAATTAGATTATGAAAATAGTAAAATAAAGTAATGAGATTAAATTAAAAATATGAAAGTCATAATAGATGATACTATATAAAAAATAAATTAAATATTAAACATTAATACCATATATAATTTAATTAAATATTAAGAATTTAATTTTTATTTTATATAAGATTAAACCTGCTCAATTGGTCAAGTCAAGCTATGGCATGAATTTTTTAAAATCCCAACCTAGACTTTTATTTAATGCCCTTAGACCCGCTTATTTTATTCAGAATTACTGTTCATCATATTGAAAAATATTTTTATTAAGATTTATATATTTTATAATTAAATTTAAATAAAATATATATTACTTTAATTTAAAATTACTGTTTCGACTAAGTCGAGCTAGTCTAAAACAAAAACATGAGAATTCCAACCCAGGTCCAATTGGGTTAAGTGGGCCACCCAACCCTTGAACAGGTTTATATATGATAAAATAATAATTTATCTAAAAGTAAATCATATCATGAGCTTTGAAAATATTGTCGATAAAGTATATTATTAATTTATCACATTTTTTAAATTTAATTATTTAAACTCCTTAACTATTGAGAATTTATATATGTTAGTAGTAAAATTTTAAATACTTGAATATTTGTCTTATTTTATTATAATTATTATAATTTCAAGTAATGATAATTAGAGTCTGACAATAATGTAATAAAGTAATAAGATAAATTAAAAAATATAAAAGTCATAATAAATAATACCATAAAAAATAATCAAATATTAAATATTAAATATTAATACTATATATAATTTAATTAAATATTAAAAACTTAATTTATATTTTATATGTGATTATATCTGCTCATAGGTTGGACCGGGTCACTACCCTAATTTTTTAAAATCTCAAGCCCAAGCATTTATTTAATGTACCTAAACTTGCTTGTTCAAGCTAGAATTACTATTTATCGTATTAAAGAATACTTTTATTAATATTTGTTATTTTATAATTAATTTAAATAAAATATATGTTATTTTAATTTAGAATCATTGTTTCGAGTTGGGTCAAGCTAGTTTGAAACAAAAATATAAGAACCCAAGCCTAGGCCTAATTGGACCGTGTGGATAGCCCAATCCTTGAGCAAGTCTATATATGATTAAATAATAATTTATCAAAAAGTAAATTATATCATGAGTTTTAAAAGCATTATCAATAAAGTATATTATCCATTTATCACTTTTTTTAATTTAATTAATCAATCTCATTAAATATTGAAAGTTTATGCATGCTAACAGTAAAATTTTAAATACTTTTTTCAATATTATTATTATTTTATCTAATGATAATTAGAGTCTAATAATAATATAATAAAGTAATAAGATAAATTAAAAAATATGAAAGTCATAACAAATAATTCTGCATCAAAAATGAAATGTTAGACTAGCTATTAGACTTGCACATGGGCTAGACAGCCTACCCAACATAATAGGCCTAGTATAATCAAGCCCATGTCTTAGATTTTAAAGTTTCAAGCATGCTCGACCTAAAACAATATTTTTTTAAATAAAATAATATATTTTTATTTAAATTTAATTATAAATATGTAAATATTAATATAAAAATAACTTTTTAATATTATGAACAATAATTTTTACTTAAATGGGTCGGTAGGCCAAATTTAGCCCGGAGCTTAGAATTCAAAATTTTTTGGGCCTCAGTAAGGCCTATAAAATCAAACTAAGATTTTTGGAGCTGGACCGAGCCAAATTCAGGCCTGGGTTTAGAATTCAAAATTGCATAAAAGTGATTACATTTAGCATAAAATAAAAAAATAATGTAAAATATACTCAAATCGAACCCATCTTGAGCCTGATCTGGCCTAAAACCAAACCCCAATGGCCCAAACCTAAATAGAACTAAACCTGAATTGGCCCAAGCCCAAATGGACCCGAACCTAAATTGGCCTTGTTATCCACATTAACTTTGAATTAATCTCATTTTTTATATAACTAAAACTTAAGCTTAATTAGCTTTTGTTTAAATACTTTCAAGATTAGTACTTTATCATGAAATATTTTGTAAACTCTTTTAAAAATACTAGAATATGTTTTAAACTCCATCAAGCACTCAAAAATAAGCTTTACAAGTTTTAAAGCCAAGAAAAATCATTTTTCAAAGAATTTTAAAAGGCTGTATCAAGACAATACACAAATACTATATTTAAAACCCTTAAATGTATTGATGCAAATCAGTATGTGTTGATACAATGCAGTGAGTATTAGTACACATCCTATATGTATCGAGACATTGGTTGGCAATAGTTAAGATTTGACCAAAACCCCCAAATGCATCAATATAAAGTGTGTCTGTATCGATACAACATGACAAGTAATGATACTTAGCTTCATTGTATTAATACAATAGCCTACAATAGTCATATTTTAAACTCATGTATCGATACTTTTGGTATTATATCGATACAATAGCATGGGGAACAATGGGAAATGACATTTATGAAGACTCCAGTGGCTATATTCCTTCACCAAATGTTCCCAACCACTAAAAACATGATCAAAGCTATAAATATGCCACTCCAACATCTTCAACAAGAAGAAGAACCTAGAGATTAGGTTTATAGTCAAATATTTCATCTTTTCCTTCATTTTCAGTAAATAGTTCATTTTTGTATAAGATTAATTCTTCAAATTTTTGTATTTTTCATTTTATATCTTTAGATACCTATTTCTCTCAAGCCAAAATTCTTGTAAACATCTAACTTTTAGATGTTCTATTCATTTACACTTAAATCCTTGTAGAAAAAGGAAAGGTTCCTACTTAGCAATTGAAAAGTAGAGAAAGTTTCCATTTAGCCTTCAAAAGTAATGAAAGAGGGTTCTATCTTTGCCACAAAAGATAGAGGGTAAAATTTTTATCTTAACCTTGAAAGATAGGGAGTGTAAAGGTTATACTTTGTTCTTGAAAGGTAGATAATTCAAGTTAGTGAATTGCAGAAATCTGAGGCTAATACGGTCGTGGTAGAGGACGTAGGCAATTAAGGCCAAACCTCTCTAAATTATTGAGTTTTCTTCCCTTTCCCTTGTTTTTAATTATTTATTTCTATTCACTAACCTGCACTCTAAAGTTTATTATTTAGATTTCTCAAATTTATTTATCAAAAAGTTTATTTTTTAAAATTTTAAAATTTTATTTATCAAAGTTTTAATTTACGAAAATTTTAAGAAATCAATTCACCCATTTTTGATTTCATTCACCACTAAAGGTTATAAAAAGCCTAAACCTAAATTATCCCAAATCTGAAATGTTAACCTTGAATTTGGTTTTGATATAATAAACAAACTTAAGCTAAATTAATATACGGCCTTGCACTTCTGTTTAAATTGAAAAAAGATTCTTAAAAGTACTAAAGCAATTCATTGAGATATGGTTGAGTCATCAAAAATGATTTTACAAACAAATTTCAAAGATCAGTATCGATACCAAGAACATCA
>JBBYHO010531191.1:0-16481 GCA_038382025.1 Adansonia gregorii | reverse complement strand
AGAGACATTACTCTTAAATAATTAAGAGACATTACTTTAAAGACATAACCTTTCATTATTTTGAAAATGTTCCAACACTTTCTCTGCCTTTCAGCTTCAGATCCATAAAAATACTGCTGTAAATAAATAATTAATTCAACTTGTAAGCCATAGTTACGCAAGATGACGTACATCTCCTCGTCGTCAGAAACTCATTCTTTTTCCTTTTAAAAGATATGGGATTATTTTTTTCCTTTTGTTTTTAAGAAATTACGTGGACAGTTTTTTTTATAAGTTTTAAGATTCGGTTCCATTGTAAAAATATTTAATAATTTTATTAATTAAAATAATATTATTTGATTAATATTGTTAAATTCATAAATAAGTTACGAGTTAAAGCACATAATTGTCTCTTTAGTGATATTATTGGTGATAGTGTTTTATGAGCAAGATTAAGAAGATATTACATATTTCATTGATTTATTTTTTTAATTATATAAAAAAATATTTAATAATTTTTTAATTTAATTTATGAAATTATTTACCACCAGTATCGATATGTTAAATAATTATCTATACATAATGTAGTAAAACTAATCTAGTGGTATGAAATAGTTACGTTACGAATTAAATCAACGTATTCTATCTTCTATGAGATATGCTCCGCTTCCTCGTCTATTCTTCTTATTTTCTTCTTTCTTTCCTTTTATATAATTATTGATTTGTGATTTAGGCTCGTATAAAAAAAATCATTAATAATATTGAATCCTAAGTACAAATATTTAAGGAGAGCATAAAAAAAAGGTAAGAAAAGGAGATTCTGTCCGCAAAACTTGGAAGCATTTTTTGTTGGGACATGAAACTGATGCTTTTGTTCACTTTAGAAATGGTGACAGACATTTATGTTCTGTCACTCTGTTTGATCCAACAAACTTGTCTTCTTTATTCTTTTACACCTTCTCTTAACTAAAACCTTGAATTACACTTTTTTTTTTCCTTTTTTCCATTTGGATTTCTCCAACTTTTGTTTTTTAATCAATTGTTTTGGGTTTTTCCTTTCCTATTTTTTTTATTTGAAGTTTCATTTTTTGGGTCACATTTTCTTGTAGCTTTGGGTTTTTAGTTTTATCTGAATTGCCTTTTTAGTCATTTTCATTGATAGAAACGAAGAAGTTTTGTTTCTTTATGTTTGGCTACTGAGACACGGTAAGAAGGTAGAGAAGACTTAAACATTTCAATGTCAACTTTCCACATTGAAACTTTTAACATAGAGGAGAAAAACAAGAAGGAAGAGGAATAGTCTTTTACGCTATATTTTTTTGATTGTCTGTAGTTAACGCTAAATTTACTTTAAATTTCTTGCAGGCAAAGCGATGAGTAATATATAAGAGGGTGGAGGGACTTTGTACTTTTAAAGTAAATAGAATTGTGTAAAGAAGCCTCAAGACAACAATGGCTTTTGAGCCATTGTTTTTGTTCTTTAGATCAGTGGCTGATGGAATATGGAAAAGGGCAGTGTCTAATGCCTTTGGTGCATGCGCACCTTGTGCAACTGATTCTCTGGTCATCACCATATCTCATCTTGTGTTATTGTGTCTTTGTGCTTATCGGATTTGGCTGATCAAGAAAGATTTCAAAGCTCAGCGGTTCTGTCTGAGGTCCAAATACTATAATTATGGGCTGGGTCCGTTGGCTGTTTATGCTACTGCTGAACCTTTGTTCAAGTTGATCATGGGGATTTCAGATTTAAATTTGGATGGTCAGCTTGGTCTTGCTCCATTTGAGGTAGTTTTTTTCAACATTATGTTGCCTGATCTTTTATTTATTTGTTTTGTCGGCTTTGATGATAGTTTGGATGTGTCTATATTTTGTTGCATATTACTCTTTGGGTGAGTGGTTTTGAATTTGATACGAGTTAGCTTCAACTTTTGTATGAAATTGGCTTATATTTTTGTGGGAGTGCTTTCATTCGCGCTGGAGGATGGAATAAAATGACAACCATTGAGCTGCATTTCATTAGCATGAATACCTGCAATAGGGAGGTAACACCACAAAATAGGGTGGCAAACATGCTTTAAGCTATTCTGTGTACCCTTACTCGAACTAGTATTAAATGCATTGATGGCAGTGAATTGTTGCTTATACTTTATGGTATAATTTATTCTATAGCAGGCTTCTCTTCCTCACTATCAGTTTTCCTTGTCGGAGATGCATTCAATAATTGAACTCTTGTGGTGGATTAAGATGTTTTCTGTATCTGAATACTGCTATATGGCTTGTGGCAATTGGCATTACAATGTTCTGTCAGACTGTTATTCAGGAATATATCATGAATTTAGGATTCTGGGATGAAAAATTCATTGCTAGTTCTTGTTTTATAGATTCCAGGACTCTTAACTCTTAAAAGCATGATTTTCGATTCATTCTAAGGTGAAGAAGTTATCTTCAAGGACTTGAACTTGATTTTGTCAATTAAAACTTCCTTAGTTAATCCTTGTTGTAATTTCTTCTGGGTCTTACTTTGCCTGAATCATGATTAGTTTAAGAATGCTTGGGCCAGTTATCTGTTATGATATTTAATTTAGTCTTCTAGGCTAATGCAAATCATATCTGAAGCCTTTTATCTTCGTTCTTTGTGCAGATTGTTTCTTTGATCATGGAAGCTCTCAGATGGTGCTCTATTTTGGTCATGATTGGTGTGGAAACTAAAGTCTATATTCATGAATTTCGATGGTTCGTCAGATTTGGCCTGATTTATACTTTGGTGGGATACAATGATGCTCAATTTAATTCTTTCAGTAAAGGATTACTATAATAAGTATGTTTGAATCTAATTCTTTCGGTAAGGGAGTTTTATATTTGGTATGTTTGCTTATTCTGGCCTTGTGTTGGATCAAGATGATCTCTTATTGTCTTGAAACTGTTCTTCCTCTTTCGCTCAATTTCTTTGTTGAAATTTGCATATTTGTTTAATAAAGACAGTTCATAAAGACTCACATTTGTGTTGTACTTCTGCAGCACCATCCTGTATCTCTACTTGAGCGAGGTCCTAGTTGAGGTGTGTCATCTTACATTTCTTTTCTTAGTTTTCTATCCTCGTTTTCCTCAAAGGCCTGAGGACAATAATAACATGCAATTATTCCATTGGATCAATTTTAATTATTTGTTCCCTTTCTGATTACACTCCTAAGGATGGACTGATTTTCTGGTTTAGGCTTTGTTTGGGGTGCTCTTGCTGGTGTATGTCCCTAATTTGGATCCTTATCCTGGTTATACCCCAATTTGGACTGAATTTGTGGATGATGCTGAATACGACTGGAGGAGAGCAAATATGTCCTGAGAGGCATGCTAATGTCTTTTCACGTATGTATATCTTTATCTTTGATGCCTCCCATTGAGCCCTAAATTAACAAAATGCATGATTAAGATATCGATCCTTATTCTAAAAAATGAGAATTTTGTAAATTAGGCTGCCATGATTGGTCCATATATGACAGATCAGCCAGTATTGCGGGCTCATGGTGAGTAATTTTAACTTTTGATTAATGATGACATCACGTTTTTAATTGAAATGGGAATTCTACGTGCTCATTGCTTTCTTATTGTGATGGGAAAATGGATATAAGGATGATCATTCTAGGAACCCTTTCCCTTTTCTTTCCTTCTTAGACCTAATCATATCATGGTGCAAATAATACCTTAGGTCTCTTTCAAGGATCAATGAGTAAAGTTTATATCTGTGATTTGTTTCTGATTCTCTTTTGTTCATTTCCCTTTTGCCAGAAATATTTTTTTCATGGACGAGTCCTCTCATGAAGCAAGGCTATAAAAGACCTATCACAGAGAAGGATGTCTGGAAGTTAGATACTTGGGATCGGACTGAAACAATAAACAGCAAGTGTGTGCTGGCTTTCTAATTATATTTGGATTCTTGAATATTTTATGCATCGACGATGTATGATATCTGTTTCTGACTTTGCAGGTTTCAGAAATGTTTGACTAAGGAATTGCAAAGGCCCAAACCTTGGCTCTTAAGAGCATTGAATAGCCATGGGGAAGGGTAGTGAAATATAGCCTTAATTATGTTTCTTTTCATGTTTGGCTATGTGACTTAAGTTAGTTCTGCCTTTCTTTTTCATAGTATTGCGCTAGCTATTTTGGAGAAAACAGAAGTAATTAGATAAATAGCAGCGAAAATGGTCGTAACATTGTTTCGAGTGGAGGTTGACATATATTGTTTAAGGAAAACGTCAAAATTCAAAGGTAGTTAAATTTGGAGCCCTAGTCCTTTAGCATAAAATGGTTGAGAGTGATATTTATCTAGTGTACTAGTTAATACCATATATTGTATGCTGAAAATTTGTCACTATCTTCAAATTTATCTAACGCATCCCCTTCTTTGTTTTTAGTTTTTGGTGGGGAGGCTTCTGGAAGGTAATGAACTCATCTTAAAATGTTGCACTCCTTATTTGGAAAAATAATTTGGTTCTCCCTTTGTTTTAATTTAAAACATCTTTACTGCTAGGTTATTGCAAATTGTTTAACATGCTATTTCTAGAAATTTCTGGAGTTATTTATTGTGTTCTGATGCCTTTTATTCCTGGAACTTTTACTATAAGTAATAAATTTTCTGTAGAATTTCGGATAAGCCCAATGCATGTGCTATGTATGTCTTGAAAGCGTCGGCTTCGATCCTCCAAGCATTTTTTGCATGTACATGAACATCAGACAGGCTTGTCTATTTTGAAGGCCTGTCATTTTGTTTCATAGCACCTTATTTCAAATGTAAACCCAATTCTTTTACCTTAGAATAATGTGAAACTATCTGTTCAAATCATCCCATTTCACATTTTCCACCATTTGACGACGAGGCTTGGCCCAATGGTCATGTACTCCACTGTAAGTTGGGGTAGTGACCTGCAGGTTGTGTGAAGCCTGGTCCTGCCTATCAGGATGTTTATCCCCTCCGAAGATATTGTGTAGGAAAATAATGGCCTTATGTTATAGAACTTTTGATAGTGTTGGAAGGTTATTTTTCTATTTTTTAGACATTTCATTTTTTTAAATCCCTTCATTTTCTAATGGTATGAGATATTTCTCAATGGACTATTGCTATTTTGTATTTTGTGCAATTGACTTACCCCTTTTATTTTCTCCATTAAACTTGCTGCCTTGTTCTTTAAATCTGTAGATTGGCGACAATCTTTCTCAATTTGCAGGGCCACTTTTATTGAATCACCTGTTACAGGTTTGCTGCTTGTGTCTATGCTTTCTTCTGTATTTGTCTGTGATCGATTTCTTTTTGGCATTTGGAATTCCTTTAATGAGTGAAAGCTCTCCTTAAGCTCTAATGCCATAATTACAAAAAAAAAAAAATCAGTGTATGAAAGTCTTTTGTTCGTTTTGCAGATCCCTATTGCTGATAAACACTTCATGATTGTAATATTCTCTCGTGTCTTTTAGTGGGTATTCTGATTTTCTCTTCTGAATTTGGCAGTATTTTTATATTTATGTTGTGTTCTCATGTTAGTATTGTTGCTTGACCATTCTATGTATGTTCAAAAGTTAAAAGTAAAAAATATGATGGAGAGCCCTTGTTGTTGAGGCACAGTGGGAACAAAATTTCATCACTAAAAGATATGTGGTTTTCTCTTGCTCTTAGCCAACTAACGCACACTCCAAAGCCATATCTGTGATTGACTCGTAGATATCAAGTTTAGATACAGGAACTCTGCGCAGCTGTCCTCAATCTTTGTAGTTATTTGGTTTTATATTTTCTTTCTTGTTTATCACCAATTATATTCACTTGTTTGTTTAATGAACTTCATGCAGTCCATGCAACAGGGTGATCCTGCTTGGATTGGTTACATCTATGCCTTCTTAATTTTTGTTGGAGTGGTATGAATTTAGTCCTTTGTTTTCATTGGAGGTTCTGGCTGCTTTTTTTATGAGAATGTAAATTTTATCTGATTGTTTGAAACTTGATCCAGGTATTTGGGGTGTTATGTGAAGCTCAATATTTTCAGAATGTCATTCGTGTTGGATTTCGGCTGCGGTCTACTTTGGTAAACTTGTGTTTAATCTTGGAAAAAATTTATTTCATTCAGTTTTGCTTGTCATTTGGGGTACCAAAAAGCTTATTTATTTATTTTTTTCCTTCTATTTTCTTTGTGTGTGGGAGATGTTTAAGGGCTGGGCTAAGAGAGCCTTTTGTCTTATTCATAATGACCTTACATTCTCACTACCTCTGAATGTTTCATTATCTATGTTATTTTGGCTTGGTTTTAGCTTTCTAATTTGGAATTTGTCTTTTCTGGAAGATTTGTTTGGCGAGTCCAGCTGAAGTTAATTTGTTATCAGGCTGGGAAATTAGCTGCTCCTTGTTTTCGTTCACATCGGTTTCTTCTGTTGCCATAATTTTGCTTGTTATTTTGCCATTGAAAAATTTAGCCTCGCCTTTAGAGGCCCTATCTTGGTTTGAACCCAACGATTGAGTTTTAAAGATTATCATAGACATCATTGGGGGCTTTGTTTAATTGTAACTAAGCTAAGAACTATTGGTTTTGGGTAATAAGACTTAAATTGTTGCTGGCAGGGTAAATCTTAGTTCATACGTTTGAATTACATGTCATTTCTTCATTTGTTATAATTGAAGGTTGTTACACTGTTGCAATTGGTTTTTATGTACCTATTGCATTTTGTTTCATAATTCTAAATGCACGTAAAGTTATTGATTTGTTAGCATCACTAGTTATAGATTATATGACTTAAATTATTGTTACAAGTGTAAATCTTATTGAGGCCTTTGATTTACTTTGGTAGAATTGTAGGTTATGAGCACTACTAGCTTTTCCTTTTTATTCAACTATCATTTTGTTTTGTAATGTATTAGATGACTCGTCTATAGAAAAGCCTGGTGTGAAAACTGTGTTCTGCTTGTTGTAGAAATGTTACTCTCGGCTTTAGCATTATATTTTCCTGAAGATACTCTTTATCTTCTGTAGGTTGCTGCTGTGTTCCACAAATCTCTTAGGCTTACTCCTGACGGGCACATGAAGTTTGCCCCTGGCAAAATAACCAACCGGATGACAACTGATGCTGAAGCACTTCAGGCATGATCTTTTATTACTAGATCATTTTGTGCATATAGCATTTTTTTATGGCAGGTATCGCTGAAACTAGTTTGACCTTTTTAATGTCGAATGGGAATCTGCGCAGTCCACATTTCTACTAAGCATGTATTCTACTGGCTGTTAGAAATGCAATGTCCTTTTTTTTTTGGTTTTTCTTTCTCTCCTATTTATCCGAATAATGTCCCGAAGCTGGTAATAAATGTTAAAAGTGGAGTGGTTGATCTTCTAAGCATGTACTAGTTTTCCTTGTTTTAAATAATATTTCTTGGCATTGGATCCTCCCGGTTTTTCAAAGTTTACAATGAGTAAAAAGGGCGAAACTCTGGTTGTGAAAACAAATCAGTGCATTTTTTTTCCAGCTCTTTCTAATGAATTATTTATCCTTTTCTTTTGGCAGCAAGTATGTCAATCACTTCACTCTTTGTGGTCAGCTCCATTTCGTATTATTTTTGCAATGATCCTTCTTTATCAGCAGTTGGGTGTTGCTTCACTTCTTGGTGCATTAATGCTAGTCCTATGTTCCCCGTGCAAGTATGTGATTTTTCTTTCTTAATTTCTCATCTTCTTTCTATAAGATAAATTATTAATTTCATAGTGAACGTTGCACTTTTTATTCCTTGAATTAAGAGGGTTATATGCTGTTAAACTCATAATGAATTACTTAGTTGTACTGCATTTTATTGGCCTTGTTTTCTGTATTGAATCTTACTCTCCTTTTGTCCTTTTGCAAACAGACAGTGGTTATAAGCAGAATGAAAAAATTGTCAAAGGAGGGCTTACAACGTACAGATAAGAGAATAGGCCTCATGAATGAAATATTGGCTGCAATGGAAACTGTAAAGTATGATTTGCTTCTGGAAAGACTGTTTCATTTTCCTTTCATGGGCTTTTATACAGCTTTTGAGTAAAATATTAGGTAGGTTGGTTATGATTTCGACTTATGCTGGAAATGTCTCAGATGTTATGCTTGGGAGAACAATTTCCAGTCTAAAGTCCAAGGTGTCCGGAATGATGAGTTGTCATGTTTCTGCAAAGCATCCTTGCTTGGAGCCGTAGTCCTGCTTCTAATTCTCTCTGTTTGTGGAAGTCTTAATTTGACTATTTTATAAATATGTGGCTCTAACTGTTTTGAATATTTACTAATTTAATTACCATAACACATGCTAATGGCTTGTTTGGTTTTACAAATTTTTATATGACTGTTCGCATTTGAGACAAATGAGTTGTTTTTAATTATTATTCTTGCATGCATGGAATTGCTTATCACTTTCTTTTGGAATTGGCTAATAAACTATTTGCTAATCAGAAGAAAAACAAATATAGTTGAACTTTTTGGCTATTCAAGATAGAGGTAAAGGTTACAGACTAGGTTTCTTGGCTCCTAATATGTGAGTGACCTATGCATGATGAATGCTTTTCATGGGTAATCAATTTGACTAATTGTGATCTAGTTTTAGATGTTGTTATGGATATAGGTCTATTGCATAGGATTATTCCAACATCTCCTTTTCTATTCATCTTATTTCTATCTCTTGTTTTGCAGTGTAATGTCTTTATGCTGAATAGCATTCCGGTTGTTGTGACTGTTGTTTCATTTGGCTTCTTTACTTTTCTCGGAGGTGACTTGACACCTGCAAGGGCATTCACTTCTCTTTCTCTCTTTCAAGTGCTTCGTTTACCCTTATTCATGCTTCCCAGTATTATTACCCAGGTGATTTTCTTTACCTCTTTCAGATACCCATGCAAGTCCATTAAGCGTGGTGGCATTTTAACTGCATTTTCGGTAGTAGTAGATAAGACATGTTTGTGATTCTCTGCCTTTTGAATGACTTATTTTCTTTATGTGGCTCTGTTACTTTACTTGGCTAGTATTTTCCTATAGTACGTAGAAAGGGGTAATTTACCAAAACTAGTGGTGTGCTTTTCTTGGTTTCTAATGCTTTAGTTTGACAGGTAGTAAATGCAAATGTATCACTAAAACGTCTCGAGGAGCTGTTCTTTACTGAAGAGAGAGTTCTTCTACCAAATCCTCCTCTTGACCCTGATCTACCAGCTATCCAAATAAAAGATGGTTTTTTTTCTTGGGATTCAAAGGTCTAGTTTTTAATTTTATCACTTTAAATGCTTTTGGTCTTTATTTTGCATGAATGTATACAGCATACATATTTAGGTTGTCATATAGTTGATTCTTATTCCGTAATCTTAATATGATAGTCACATTAAGCAACATAATCCATCGACCTTGAATATGGTAGTTGAAAAGTTCATATTTTATCAGTTGATTTCTTCCACTTAGTTGACCTGGGTTCTGTTTCTACCGTCCTACAGAGGCAAAAGTTTTACACTGTATGTTGCATTTTGTCATTTCTTTTTTCACGTAAAAATTGTTAGGTGAAAGTTTTACCATCTTTTTTCTGTCCTTGATGGAATTGCAAAGGATTAAGTTGCTCTTTCATTTATTTTTTACCTTATAGAGTCTTGTTTTTGTTTCAGGCAGAGAGGCCCACATTGTCTAATATTAATTTAGATATACCAGTTGGTAGCCTGGTTGTAGTAGTTGGTAGTACCGGTGAAGGAAAGACCTCGCTTATATCCGCGATGCTTGGGGAGCTTCCTCCAATGTCTGATGCTAGTGTCATCATAAGAGGAACAGTTGCTTATGTTCCTCAAGTTTCATGGATTTCCAATGCAACTGTAAGTCTTGGCTTGCGTACTTCTTGTCATTGTGCTTGCTTTCGCATGTTTCTTGCTTGCTATCTCACTTGTTTAGTTTTTGTCAAAGAGTCCTGATACATATTGCTGAATTTTTTTTTGGAAATAAGCAATATGAGTATATTAATCTCCACCTAGATGACTAATGGCTTGTCTAGTGACCTTAAGATTTGGTAGCTTAACATGCTGAAAAGTCTATAGCCTCCAAACTTTGGACATTTAATTGCCGTCAGATCAGTTATTGATCTTTGGAGATTATGCTTGCAGGTTCATGATAACATATTGTTTGGATCTCCTTTCGAATCTGCAAGATATGAGAAGGCGATAGATGTTACTGCCTTGCAGCATGACCTAAAGCTATTACCTTTAAGTGTTTCACAAAGTTGTAACATGATGTGGCAAACGGGCAGAAGTCTTTTATCTATCCAACAGTTTTTGATCTCATAGTTTGTCTGTCTTTCATGTTAGGGTCGTGATCTTACCGAGATTGGTGAAAGAGGTGTTAATATTAGTGGCGGGCAGAAGCAAAGGGTTTCCATGGCTAGGGCCTTGTATTCCAATTCAGACGTGTACATTTTTTATGACCCTTTGAGTGCCCTGGATGCACAGGTTGCTCGACAGGTAACTACTTCGAAGTAGCATTTTTGTTGTTTGTTTTTGCTCTTCTGTTTTTGCTGAGTAGAATTATGTACAGAAAACCGGGTCTTTACTGATTTTACTCAGGATATTGCCCTAGATTGAGCACAATGTCATAAAAGAATCCTAGTTTTAACTTTTTGAAGGTTGTAAAGATCAGGGTCTAAATCTTATCCCTAATATTGACATGATGTTCAGATTGACACTGAGTCGGATGAACCATACTATCCTATAGGAAAAATATCATGCATGTCGCGTACATGCCCGCATAAAATCTGATTGTCTATCTATATAAGCTTGAAAACTAGATTTATAAGAGTTAATGTGCATTATATATTTTCATCAATTTTTTAATGTTTAAAGTTCATATCTCATCTATTATTCTGTTTTAAAAAACTTTAATATTCCTCACGTGTTACAGCCTTTATTTGTATTCAGAAATTCGATAATGTTAGTATGCTTTCTGTTGTGGTCTGAATCATGTTCCTCTATTTTTCCTTTTATAAAATTTTAATATTTCTCACTTGTTAAAGTCTTTATTTATGTTCCAAAATTTGATAATGTTAGTATGCTTCCTATTCTGGTCTGAATCATGTTCAGGTTTTTGATAAATGTGTAAGGGGAGAATTGAGAGGCAAAACACGAGTTCCTGTCACGAACCAGCTGCACTTCCTTTCACAAGTTGATAGAATTATCCTGGTTAATGAAGGAATGGCAAAAGAGGAAGGAACTTTTGAGGAACTCTCTAATAATGGAGTGCTGTTCCAAAAGCTAATGGAGAATGCAGGAAAAATGGAATAGTATGTGGAGGAAAATGAGAACAGTGATATAGTTGACCTGAAGGCCCCAAAACCTGTTGCTAATGGGGTAGCAAATGACATGCCCAAAAGTGCAAGCCAAGCAAATAAAACAAAAGAAGGCAAATCTGTTCTCATTAAGCAGGAAGAAAGGGAAACAGGAGCTGTTATTTGGAAAGTTCTAATGAGGTAGAATATGTTGATTTTCACTCCTCTTCTCCGAATTGCATTGTGCTATTACAATATCTTTGGTTTTGCTCTATGATGCTTTGATTCTTCATTTTTCTTGAAGTAACCGTGTTCAACACTCATGCCTAATGCATATCCAGGCATGGGCATGGGGATATGATCCTCCAAGGACACTCCACATACATGGAAATCTTGAAAAAAATTGAACATACCCATGCTGGACATATACCTGGATCTAACACTCACATCTAAAATAGGTTTCGCCAATTCTATGATAACTGGTTTCTTGAACTCTGCCTAAATAGACCGATAGATGTAGCTAATGAGAGAAGTACCCACAAGTTTCCAAGTATTCAAGATGTAAACATCTCTAACCTTCTCAATCACTAACTTTTCACCCCCTTCTTTTATGCTTAGAACGGAGGTTACAACATATTCTCCTATCGATGGCTCTTATCCAAATGGACCCTCAATACAACTAAATTAAAAGATTCATCTGGTCTATCTGACTGAAGTACACTTAAAACGATGACACCTTTCTTCTACTAATAGTTTTGGTTCTCTGCTTTCTTAGCGAGGATTCACTGAGCACATTTATGTTTTTATTATGCTAACTAAATGTGGCTTAGGTGATGGCAAACCCCTGTCATGTCTGACTAGGAACGGAGGAGGGGTTTTTTAACAATCTCTGCCATGATTTATGCTGAAGTCTTTTTTTTTTTTTTTGAAAGAAAAAAAGGCTCAATGAAGCTGTATCTTTCTCTTTTCTTGCCAGACACAAGAATGCACTGGGAGGTTTTTGGGCGGTAATGGTGCTCTTTATGTGTTACATCCTTACAGAAGTTTTTCGAGTTTCGAGCAGCACATGGCTGAGTTCTTGGACGGATCAAAGTACTATGAAGACACACGGACCTGGTTATTACAATTTGATCTATTCACTTCTATCATTTGGTCTGGTATGAATTTGTTTGATGCTAAATGGTTTTAGGTTTGAGTGCATGGGTTCCTCTTATGCATTTTTCAGTAATTTTATTTATTTACATTAGAAAAGAATATTCCGCTGAAGAGTTAGGAAGTTTTCATTGCTTATTATTCCAATAAATAATAGCATTTTTTTATTGTCAGAAAAATCATAACACATTATAATGAATCGTTTTACTGGTTTCATAGGGCTAATATTTTATATTTGTTTGCTTCCACATGTGGTTTCAGGTCATGCTGACACTAGTAAAATCATATTGGTTAGTTATATCAAGTCTTTATGCGGCCAGCACGTTGCATGATGCCATGTTTGCTTCCATACTTAGAGCTCCAATGGTCTTCTTCCAGACCAACCCGCTTGGACGAATAATTAATAGGTTTGCAAAGGATTTAGGTGACATTGACCAAAATGTTGCTCCGATATGTTTTTGGGACAAGTGTTGCAGCTCCTTTCTACTTTTGTCTTAATAGGTATTGTGAGCACTATGTCTTTGTGGGCCACAATGCCACTTTTGGTTTTTTATTTTTTATGCTGCTTATTTATACTACCAGCTAAATGAACTTTGACCCTTATTGTCTTTTCTAACCCGGAAAGATATGTTTCTGACGTAATCATTATTTTCTTTGATTCCACAGAGCACAGCGCGGGAAGTGAAGCGCTTAGATTCTATAACTGGATCACCTGTATATGCGCAATTTAATGAAGCGTTGAATGGTCTGTCAACTATTCGTGCATATAAAGCTTATGATCGCATGGCTGACATGAACGGAAAATCCATGGACAATAATATTAGGCTCACTCGTGAATGTGAGCTCAAACCTTTGGCTTGCAATCCGTTTGGAAACTTTGGGAGGGCTATGATTTGGTTTACCGCAACCTTTGCAGTAATGCAGAATGGAAGTGCAGAGAACCAGTGGTTGTATGCATCCACTATGAGTCTACTTCTTAGTTATGCTTTAAACATTGCGGGTTTATTGACCAGTGTACTCAGGCTTGCTAGTTTGGCAGAAAATAGTTTAAATGCAGTTGAGCGTGTTGGCTTGTATATAGAGTTGCCTTCAGAGGCTCCACTTATTATTGAGAGTAACTGTTCCCCTCCTGGTTGGCCTTTGTCTGGATCCATCAAGTTTGAGGATGTTGTCCTTCGTTACAGACCTGAACTTCCTCCAGTCCTGCATGGGTTGTCTTTTACAATCTCTCCTAGCAACAAGTTAGGCATAGTTGGAAGGACAGGGGCCGGAAAATCAAGCATGTTAAATGCTTTGTTTCGAATTGTGGAGCTAGAAAGAGGAAGGATCTTGATCGATGGTTGTGATATTGCAAAGTTTGGACTGATGGACCTACGTAAACTACTTGGCATTATACCACAATCACCAGTTCTTTTCACTGGTATGCCCCATCAACAATCTAGATTATTATTTCAATAATAGCATAGCATAAAATTTTCTGTCCTTCTCCCATGGATTGACTTAAATATTTTTTTTCTCTTTTACTAGAATATATATATATATATGTATATCCTTTCCCTAATATCTGTTAAGATGGATGCCATTTTTGTAGAATTACTTTTCTTCATTTTATTAGACTGTCAATCAGTCTATAGCTTCTGCATCTTATGTCACCTTTCTTATTTTGTTCCAACTAAAATATGTAATATATTAATCTTTATAACCACTTTTGTTATTATTTTGGCCAGGAACTGCGAGATTTAATCTTGATCCCTCCAATGAACACAATGATGCTGACCTTTGGGAGGCTTTAGACAGAGCACACCTTAAAGATGTGATTCGGAGGAACTCTCTTGGTCTGGATGCTGAGGTATTTATGAAAAGATTTCTAATGGAAATTTCTTCGACGGTTTGCTGGTAAATTTCTTCTAGGGTTCGGAAAACAGAAATGATCGGTTGGTTATTTATTTTGAAGTGTTCGTCGATGCTGAAATCACTATGGTTCTTCGTTGACAACTATGAACTCTTTTATCTTGTGTTTTTTGTCCAGGTTTCAGAGGCGGGGGAAAATTTTAGTGTTGGGCAAAGGCAACCGCTAAGTCTTGCTCGTGCATTATTGAGGAGATCAAAAATACTTGTTCTTGACGAAGCAACTGCCGCTGTCGATGTCAGAACTGATGCTCTTATTCAGAAAATTATTCGGGAAGAATTCAAATCGTGTACCATGCTTATCATTGCTCTCCGACTCAACACGATAATTGACTGTGATCGTATTCTTCTGCTTGACTCTGGCAGGGTACATACATAATGTTAAAAAGCTTGTTTAATTCACTTGGAAGATTTCTTAGCTATATCATTAGTATATCCTCATTTTCCGGTTTGGCTTTTGTTTGGTGTATCAATGTTTATTTCCATGCCAGGTTTTGGATTATGATACGCCAGAGGAACTATTGTCAAACGAAGAAAGTGCTTTCTCCAAATTGGTTCAAAGTACCGGGGCTGCTAATGCTCAATACTTGCGTAGTTTAGCACTCGGAGAAGGCAGTTCGGGCAGAGAAGAGAATAGGCAGTTGGATAGAGGGAGGAAATGGCTGGCGTCTTCACGTTGGGCTGCTGCCGCCCGGTTTGCGCTTGCTGTTAGCCTCACATCGTCGCAGAATAACCTTACTCACTTGGAAATCGAAGATGACGATAGAACCCTCCAGAGAAAAAGGGACGCTGTGATAACTCTTTAGGGAGTTCTGGAAGGTAAGCATGACGAAATAATTGAACAGCCGCTGCATCATTACCAGATGTCTAAAGATGGATGGTGGTCAGCACTATACAAATTATATGTGGCATATACTGATTCCCATGGACCCTTTATGCGATATAACCCAATGCTACATCATTTTCGTTTATTTCCTTTGATCATCTTATAAATTATAAATTTATGTTTGCCTTCTTCCAGGTCTTGAGCAGATTGGCAAGGAGCAGGCTTCATTAATCGGACTATAGTTTCGAAGACAGATCAATTGATTGGGATCAAATTGAAATGTAAAGTGCAGTCTTTCTGACAATAGTCTGAACTTCTTACTTCTGACTGTCCATGGCTGGATATTTTTGTAGCATATCGCATTTGATATTGTTCGAAGTTTCCTGCAAGGATTATTGACCATGAATCGTTCTAAGGCATACCCATTACTCCTATCTTGTATTTACAAAAATGCATAAAATATTCTCACGCCTGTAGCTGGTCACAGACAGTTAGCCACCGACTAGAACCAATTTTTATCATATTTTATTTTTGGTTTAGTTTCCGAACGTGAAGGAAAGGCTTGGTGGGATTTTACAGTTGTTGTGGCCGGATTATATGATACGTCTAGCTACTGGAATTTGAAACAAGGCCACCGGGTCAGGTTTTATTTTATTGGGGGTTTCTTATTGGTCTTATCATTTTGATTTTTTTTGGGTTTGTTTTCCGAAAACTTGTATGGCTGTGTTATATGTGGTAAACATGAATTCAAATGGCATTAAACATGGAGGCATTTTATGGGGAGAAAAACACCAGAAAAATGGATGCAGTAGCAATAGAAGAAGTAGGTGTAAAGTGAAATAGAAAATCTTGGAAAGGAAAAAGGAAAAAGAAGAGAGTGATTGGGCTTTCCGGAACTTCCAAATCCACAAAGAAAAGTCGGTGTGTAGTCTTATTAAATACTCCTTGACAGGGCAATCGAGTCGCAATAAACTAAAAAGGCTGAACTGAGCCCATGTGTTTGGATTCAAATTCAATTGACAGGAAAATTCGGTTTGCTCTTGCCCTTTTTTTTTTCGTTTTTTAAATGAAGGAAAAGTTTATGTAAATCACATTCTTTTCTCTTCAGTTATAAGATACTTGCTCAGATCAAAAGTACCAAAGTTTTGATTTTTCCCAGGTAAAACATTTAGAAAAATTAAGAAATGTGAATTTGACCGGATAGTTGAATCAAACGAGAATGATCGGTTTTATATATCAGGATATATACGTATACCTTTTCATCATATGGCAGTTGAGTAGTTTTCTCTATTGTCTTTCGGTCCCCTGGAGAAGGAAAGTTTCTTCACTCTCTTACTCAAAACTATCCTA
>JBBYHO010531180.1:0-16481 GCA_038382025.1 Adansonia gregorii | reverse complement strand
TAATCATCCAAGTAGTATGCATGACAGTAGATTTATTTTATGCAATATTATAAATGCTATGCATGCAAATATGATGAGACTTTAACTAAAAGGTAAAATGAACAAAAGATATCCATTACATAATTTTGAGTCACATGCTTCATATGATAAAGATGTTTTCCATTAGATTATAACAAGATACTTGAGTTTTGGCTATAGGGATTTGTTGGGCTAACTTCAAGGTCCTTTCTACTTGAGCTGCTTGAGTTATAATTAATAGGTCTTATTCAACTAATGTCGTGTTGTCCGAATGCTTGCAAGCTTGGTCGCATAGTGTTAAAGGCGATGGCTAGGCAAAATGCATATGATGCATTTAGGTAAATAGTTGCCACCTAACTAATTTAAGAGTTGCCATAAGGATGCATTTGGCAAGCTATGTTGCTTACTAGTTAGGCCTGTTGTGATTTGATAGGCTAACCCCAGGTTCATAATAGATTGAAAGGGTGTTCCAGCCCACTAGACATACCTTGAAGAGATTTTTGAATAATAATGAAGGCTATTACTTGGAAAAATTAGTAGGAAGACCAATAAATGTTTAATACCTTGTCATTTTAGTTTAACACATGAATAACTAATTATACTTATTTCATACTAGATTATTACTAATGATAAATGTAAAAACTGTATTGCATGGCATATTAGATGCCATAAGCCTAAAGTGTTTAGACTGGTATGTAAAATTAAAAAGTGCTCTCAAATAAAAGGAAGCTAGTTAACCTTCACATGGTTGAGTTAAATTACTCCGCTGTCAATTTAACTACTTGGGTAATTGATTTAGGTTTTGTATTGCACTATGTAATAACGTAAGTTTGCAAAAAAATAGAAAAGAGTTAGGCCCTAATGAGGATGCTTCTAAGAATAGGCAATAGGGCAAAGGTTGCCACAGTTGCCATTAGAACATGTACCTTATCATTGCCTAAAGGCATGACCCTATAATTAAAAAATGTCTTTATGTTCCTAGATTGATAAGAAAGGTCATTTTAGTTTATACCTCACTGACAATGCATATTTTAAATTTAGATTGAAAAGCAAAAGTTGCACCAATGTTCTAAATGATGTGGTCTATGGATAAACGTAATTCAAGAATGGGCTTTTTGTGTTAGATCCTAAAATGCCTTTACTTAATGCAAATATGAAGAAAGCTGAAAAAAATGATCCATCAAAAGAATATATCTAGCATTGTAGGCTTAAAAATGTCAATGAGACTTGAGCACCCAAGTTATACAAACAAAGCTATCTTGACCCATTTGATTCTAAATCATATGGGACATATGAATATTTCTCCTGGCCAAGATAACCAACACTCCTTTCACTAGTAAAAATGAAAGGGCTAATGATTTATTGAGCCTTGTACATTTAAATGTATGTGGATTAATGAATACAATGGCTAGCCATGACTATTCTGGGTTTATTACCTTTACCAATAATTACTCAAGGTATTGGTACGTGTACTTAATGAAGTACTAGTCTAAGGCTTTTGAAAAGCTTAAAAAATTTAGGGTTGAAGTAGAAAAACAAATCAATAAAAGTATTTTAGCCTTTCAATCCGATCTAAGAGAAAGATACCTAAGAATTCCTAAATCATCTGATAGAAAATGGTATTCTATCACAATGGACTTTGCTAGGAGCTCCATAACATAACAGGGTGTCTGAATAGAGAAACCAACCCTAGTTGGACATGGTTCATTCCATGATGTCTAACACAGATTTTTTGACCTTTTTTTAAGGATATGCCTAAGAGACTGCTTCATATCTTTTCAATAGGGTTCTATCCAAATTTTTTGATAAGATGACATATAAGATGTGGCATGGCAAAAGACCATTATTGTTTTATCTCAGAATTTAGGGCTGTCCAGCTTATGTGAAGTGAATAGAGACTATCAAGCTTCTAGCCTAATTAGTCACATATAAATTTATAGGGTATCTAAAAGAGTCGCAAGGATATTACTTTTACCACCCAACTAAACAAAAGATGTTTATTTCAAAACATGCAATCTTTTTAGAGAAATAGTTTTTACTAGAAGAGTTTAGTAGGAGTAAAATTAATCTTAAAGAAGTTTAAAAACCACAAATTGGCATTTTAATGGAACTAGAGCCACAGATGATGCTCAACCTAATGCTGAAGAGATATAATAACTCCATCAATCTAGTAACTCAAGCAAGTTCTAGAGAGATACATGTTTCTCATGGATCAAGATGACTTGCCTTGTGATACTAACCTACCAATAATAAGGAAGCAATATGTAACATTGATTCTAATAAATGGCTTAAAGACATGAGATCCAAAATGGATACCATGGAAGTCAACCAAGTACTGACTTTAGTTTATCCACCCGAAGGAATAAAACCTATAGGTGCAAGTAGGTTTTTAAGCAAAAGACTAATAAATATGGCAACATATAGATGAATAAGGCCAGATTACTGGTAAAAGGTTATAATCAAGTAGAAGGCATTAATTATAAGCAAATCTTATCATCGATTGGCATGGTAAATCCATTTTGATTATGCTTGCTATGGCTATATATCATGATTATGAGTGTTACAATGTGTCTGTTAGTGGCAAGCTACAACTTAAAAAAAAAAGAAAAGAGAAGGGGCTTGTTTTTGGATTATCCTTTGATTAGGGTTTGAATCAGGCATGATAAAGTGAAGGTCAAGGGGAAGATCATAGATGATCACTCATCCAATTGATCTTGGATGGCCATTGTGAAATGACCATAACTTAGAGTCACTACCGATCATTTTGAGCTAGAAATGTCCAAATACCTATTAAAACTAGTGATTCACAGTTATGAAACTTAAACACTAATTTTATAGACTACGTATTCTAGATTTGTTTTAAAAGGTTTCAGAGCCAATTATGTGTGGGAAGGATTAACGCCTCCATGACACCCAAAATTGGTATCATCTAGCCATAAATTATCAAAGTCTTGATTTTCCTCGATTTTCTTTATATGGCCATTATTTATGTATAATCCCCTTCTTATAAATAGAAATCTTTTTTAAAATATTAAATTTGGGTTTCATGATAAAAGTTTGATTAATATCTCTTTATGCAACCTAGGAGGGTGGAGAAATATAAAGGATTTGGCAAAATGAGATTCAAATTAATTTAGAAGAGGATACTCTACGTCAATCATTTGAGGGCTACTATTGCAACCTCAAGTTTAATGAAATTCAATTTTTGAATGCATGAATAAAAATTGTCATCAAGAAAAGAAACGAGTTGTAAGACATAAAAATATCATGAAAGTTTCATTAAAAAAGAATACTCAAAAACATAAAAATTAAGGGACGATTAGGATTTATCTCATAATTGACCTTGGTCATTGAAGAACAATTGAATTGACAATTTTGAGATAATTTTAGATTTGATAGTTGTCTTATGCATGAAAATTTTGATAAAAGGTCCAAGGAAGCCTAAGAAAGAGAAAACTTAAATTTTTGATGTATTTTTGAAAAGTAAGGTTAGAGTATCTCCTAAAAAAAAGGTTGGAGAATCCCCTCAAAAAAGTGAAGTAGAGTGTCCTTTCAAAAATAAGGCTGGAATATCCCCTTGAAAAGAGAGATTTTGAATCATTTTTAAAAATTAAAATTTTTTATATTTGAAGAAACAAGATTCTAGAATGGAAAATTAAATTTTTAAATAGGAAAAAGGAAATTAATATTAAAAATGGGATTTGATCTGAGCCTAAAAAAGCCTACATCATGACTTGTGGCATCATGGAGGAAACCATTAAATATATTTTGAGTCATTTAAATGACTAGGCAAAGATGATTTTGAAGAATTCAAGTAAACTATCTCATATTCAGCAAAAACAGGGGGTCGCATGACACTATCCATTTTCCCAAATTTATTTTAGTTTGGTCTGATGGTTTCTAGTGGCAAGCAAGGTACTATTGGAAAGGTAACTCAATAATGGAGGTATTATTGGAAAGGTAACTCAATAATGACTAATATAAAAGTACTCTAAAGATCCTAGAAAATCACATTCTAGGTGGAATTAATTTTTACAACTAGGTTTAAGTTAGCATTGATAGTAAATGCTAGAAAAAGAGAATAGTGAATTTTGATAAATTACCCCATACTCATTTAGAATTATTAAATCACAAATAATGCCTTTTTGAAAGGGATGAAATTTTCAGGAAAAATGTTAAAAAATCCAAGAAAATCATTTGTCATGTTAGAGTCACCCAAACAATATGTGAATAGCTAATTCTAAAGGTTTTGGACTGTAAAGGTCCAAAAATTATAACTTCTACATTCAGAATGATTCCAAACCAAATTAGGTGTCATTATAAAGATAATTCAAAGAACTTTCGAGGAAAAATGCTAAAAAATTTCATAGAAATCATTATCCAAAAGAATTTTTCAAATAGTGATAATTGTGCTACTAATGAAAAAATAAAGGTATCTTTCGGTGAAGGCTTTTATGGTTATGTGTCAAAGCTTCGGACATGTAAATGTCCAATCACTGATCTCTATGACAGTGAAGTAATGGACCAATCCAACACTTGCAGAATAAATTATCAAACTGTGCATTATCCATGCCAATAGTCTCGATAGGCTTTTAAAAAGGCTCACACTAAATACTTGAAAGCATTGTTGATTTTGGATTAAAAGTAGAATTTATTTAGCCTAGTGAGGCTATATTTCCAAACATTTGTATTTAATATCCCTAAGTTAGAGAATTGATATATTGAAAACATTAAATCGATGCTAGTCTTTATTGATTGAGGTTAGTATGGACTTAATTAAGGTTTCCTTTCAAAATAGATTTTTAAAAGCATCATAAAGGCATAAACTAAACTAAGTAAAGATATGAAACTTGAACAACCACTTAAAACTATAAGTTATCCATGCTTTTCACTCAAGAAATCATAGTGAAAATGCATCCCAAAGTATGGTCAAGATCAAAAAATACTAGGTTGAGCATTCACAAATGAAATGAGCATGTTAAGATGAAGAAAAACATGGCAAGAATGGATGTGTCAGGGCTATTTTAATATCAACAAGAAATATGGCATTCTAATGTATCATAATACCATTGAAGAACCAAGAAAATCATTCAAATCCTAAGACTACCACAAACAAAGCTATAATAATGTATGGAAACCTTAGTAAGGTTATGAAAACATGAAGGTTCACTAAGATGATTATGATAAAGAAAACCAAAAAATGAAACGAAAAAATATAAAAGATTTGCCCTAATAAAAGCTTAAACTCTTAGCTATCCTTAAACATCAATCCAACAACTTTTAGCTCACCTTTTTTTCTTTTCTTTGTTATGGATTAGCAAAAAAAAAAAAAAAAAGAAAGAGCTTTTGGTTATGCTGGGTATGGGGAATGGTTTTGAGGGTAGTGATGACGTAAATGAAGGGTTTCATGAAGGTTTTTGAATGGGTATAATGCGAGCTATGGGAATCAAGTATTTGGGAGAGCTTAAAGGTTTTTTCTTTTGTGCCTAATGTAAAAAAATCCAGTATCCTCTTAGTAAAGTAACAATTAGATTACATAGTGGATAGTTTCAAGCACTAAGAAGACCAAGCAATGAGGGCATAAAAGACTTTTAGCAATGTATAATATGATGACTCATTGTACCAATGTGATCCCTTTTACTATTTAATTGGTTAATCTTGATTCTCGCAGGCAAAAAAAAAGCCATGCATTAATTTATCAAATAAGTAATCACATCTTTATCCTTTATTAAATATGATTTTCTCATGAAATACCCTTATGCTAAGCTTCATGGGCCTTTAAAATATGTTAATCTAATGTTTAAAACCCTAAAATTAAATCCACACAATGTATATGAAGTTATGTCTGATATTGGATGCTTTATAAGGCCAGTTCATAACCATATTTGGGTGTTGATGTCATGGTCCAAAAGGGGAAAAATATCTTAAATTCAGCCAAAAAGAGCCTTGTATGTTGATACATTTAACTTTTTATCGATAGATTGAGCAAGAAAACCTAGAATGTATCGATATTTTGAATATGGTGTAGATAAAGTATCGATGCAAAGCATGGTGTTTCAATGATGTATTGATACCAGCAAGCATGTATCCATACCCAGCTTATTGTATCAATACATGCACTCTTGTTTCGATACTTATTGGCCAAAAATCATGATTTTAGGTATGACATAACTTTGCATTAATACAAATACCCTTGGTATCGATAACACTCTTTAAGTATCGATACCATGCCTTTTGGTACCAATTTGGAATTTGTATGCCATGGAGCCTTGTATTGACACTTCACACTATGTATCAAGATATACATACAAAAGTAAAGATTTTTTTGACCTTTGACTCTTCAAACTTTTTACTTTCGCCAAGAATGGTGGGAACTTAACCTATGCTTCTTCGAATAACCTTGATGGTACTTGAATGATGACTTTTAATACCTTTAATATTGGCCCAAACAAAATAAGATGTCTATAGCTACCCTTCTTTGGCTATCACTGACCATCAAGAATAAGACAAAGACAAATAAACACTATTTTGTCTAGGGTGCAATATTGCTTTCCAAGTATCTATAAGGGGGTGAAGATGTAGCTAGTATTATGCTGAGATAAGCATAGTATATTGGTAGCGATCCTGACTGGTAAAAAAAATTTAATGAGTTTTGTAAAGTTTGACCTCCCTATGAGGTTTTGTAATTTCCTCTGTTAGACCTTCAAGATCAGTGCCAACTAGTATAGGTTTTAACTCAATAGGTGTCTAATTTTTTAAAGACTAAGGTAAGTATATGTCAAACACTTTATAGGCTGATAGGTGTCCAGCTTTTTACAGACTAAGGTAGGTAATCCAATTTTTTGTGGACTGAGGTAAATAGGCATCTAACACTTTGTAGAATGAGATAGGTAGGCTCTTTGTAAACTAAGGTAAATAAAGTGTCTAACTTTTTATGGACTGACACAGGTAGGCATCCAACTCTTTGTGGATTGAGGCAAGTAAGTGTCTAGCTCTTTTTGCACTAAGGTAGGTAGATGTCTTGCTCCTTATAGATTGAGGTAGATAGACACCTAGCTCTTTGTAGATTGAGATAAGTAGGGGTCTAGCTCATTATTGACTGAAGTGGGTAGGTATCTAGCTCTTTATGAACTAAAGCATGTAGGTGTCTAGCTTTTTGTGGACTAAAAGCGAAAAGGCATCTAATTTTTTGTGGACTAAGAAGAAAAAAGGCATTTAGCTTATTATAGACTAAAGAAAAAGGCATTTGGCTTTTTGCGGATTAAAAAGATAAAAGCATCCAGCTCTTTTTGGACTAGAAAAAGGCATGTAGTACTTTATGGACTAAAAGGAAAAAAGATGTCTACATCTTTATGGACTAAAAGGAAAAAGTTATCTAGCTCTGTATGAACTAAAAAGAAAAAGCTGTCCAGCTTTATATAGACTAAATAAAAGGCATCCAGCTTTTTATAGAGTAAAAGATATGTTTTTGGGTACCTTTCCTGTATGGCTTTTTGATTTGCAAGCTTATGAAGTCATAGATTCTTACTTGAAGCCTTTTGAGGCTTTTCTTTGTTGGTTTGACCTTTGTAGAGGAGTTTATATCTGAAGGATGTTAATTATTGTATGAATGATGCATGAATATGTAAATGCATGTTTAAGTGAAACAAAGGTGATGGCTAAAAGCTCGAGCCAATAATTGGCTTCAAAGTTTTAAATAGCTTTCATTTTTGAGTTTCATATGGTGTCTTATGTTTTTATGGTTTGTTGAATTTACTCTAAATGTTTAGAAGTCTTTTTTAAATAGTTGAGGTCATTTTTGAAAGTTCATATGACCCTGATACATAAAAAGGTTCTTGAGTTTGATTGGCTCGTATTAGAGGTTCATTAGTCAAGATAGGTTAATAGGTTTGGGGAACTGGTTCTTGATGACTAGAAGGATGCATATGATAGTCTAAACTGGCTAATAAAAATGTATTTTGACAGTAGGAGTCAAAGGTTATTTACTTAGCTCTACCTTTTGGCTAAGGTTTGTTAAGGGACATCTTTAATCACATTTTTCAACATAGAGGAAGTCTAAAGGGTAAGATTGTGGTGGTTCTAGAATCTATTTTTGGCTTTGTCAACTTAAGAAGATTTTCATGTGAAGTGTCATTTTCTTTGAAGTAATACTAAGAAATATCTTTATAAAATTTGTATAATATAGCATTACCAATTATATGACAAGCATAATGTAATATAGTATGCAAGTATGAGAAAAAGGATTTAGATAGTTTTATTTCATTTTTGGAAGAAAAAATACAATTCATTCAACATTTTGGGAAGTATAGAAAAGGTTGAAGATTAATTTTTTAATCAATTCGTCATTTTTATACTAATGACGTGAGTTTTTTGCTAAGTACTTTCAGAGACTTCTCTTAGATAACCAACTTTTTTAGTGTTGGCCATTCTTTAAGGAAACTTCTCAAATTGCCTTATGGTAATTGTCCTAAGTTGAGGTAGAAATGCGTTTGGTAAATTTAAGATAGGATAAGGTAGTTAGGCCAAAATTTGGTATTTCGATGGTGGATGATTCTTTTAAGTTTGTATTAGCCTTAATTAGGTTTAAACAAGGGTAAGGTTTTTCCATTTGAAAAACCTTTTCAGGCATAATACTTCTAGATGAAATCACAGTTGATAGGTTTGGTAAGTCATTGCCATCTGTCTTAGTGAAAATTAATGCTGTACTAGAGAAAGCTCGCTTAACCATATAGAGACCTTTCAACTTTAGTGTCTATGTCCATGAGTATCATTATAAACTGAGAGGATAGTTATTAGTACTAAGTCTCTTTTCTCGAATTGGTGAGGATGGAATTTTTTTTTGTTATGAGCTCTTATTTTATGCTTCTAATACATCTGTCCATGGCAGATAGCTTTCACTCTCTTGTAGTCAATAAGGTTAAGTTGCTCATATCAACTTTTAACCTATTCAGCTTCTTTAAGCTATGATTCCATCAAGACTTTGAGTGAAGGGATTTTAATTTCAATGGGCAAAACTACCTTAATCCCATAGATTAAAAAGAATGGGGTAGTTCTAATGGAAGTCTGAACTATTGTGTGATAGGCAGACAATGCAAAGGGTAGCTTTTTGTGCAAGTTTTTACAAGTTTCTTCCATTTTTGACTATTTTTTATGCTCTTGTTTACTGCTTTGACCACTCTATTAATTTTTAGATGGTATGGCATTGAATTGTGGTGTTTGATCTTGTACTTAAA
This sequence comes from Adansonia gregorii, assembly GCA_038382025.1. Taxonomy (NCBI): domain Eukaryota; kingdom Viridiplantae; phylum Streptophyta; class Magnoliopsida; order Malvales; family Malvaceae; genus Adansonia; species Adansonia gregorii. The sequence continues at coordinate 7,230 of JBBYHO010531180.1, read as the reverse complement.
GCAAATTATTTCCCTCATTTTATTGCTCAAGTTGGGTGCATTATCCATGATGATTTATTTGAGGGTCTATATTCGTAAATGATGTCTCATTTCATAAACTTGTAGACAACAAATCTAGTGACATTGGAATATTAAATTGATTCTACACATTTGGTAAAGTAATCAATGGTAACTAGAATAAAGCAATGCCCATTCAAAGCTTTAGGAATCATGGGTCTAATCATATTATGCTCTACGTAAAGAAAGGTCATGAAGCCATTATGACATATAAAGGTGAAAATGGGACATGTATTTTTCTGCATAGATTTAGCATATGTGGCATTTGTGAGCATAGTCGATATAGTCTTTTTCCTGATGACTTATTTTTCCATTTTAAGTTCATTACCATACATACCAAAAATTTATTCCTAGACTTCTTCTAAAATTCTTTTAACTTCAAGAACATCCACCATCGAAGTAATGTTTGATCCTACCTTTTCTTGTACAAGACTTCACCATCCAAAATGGACCTTGTAGATATTTTTTGGATGATTTGCTTGTTAGTTTTTGTAGCATGCTTTAGGTATTATTAGTCTCGAATGTAATGAACAATGCCATAGTACCACGATAAACCCACTTTTTCTTCTTCTATGCTAGTAGTGGGCAGGAGCTTTATGAATGCTCATCTGTATAGGTGTGAGTTCTGACTCCTAGGTTACTTTAAACATAGAAGCTAAGGTTACCAAAGCATCTGCCATTTGGTTGTTTTCCTAAGGTAAATGCCGAAAGCTGATTTCATAAATTTTCATTGATTAGCCTTAGGTATTGGACAACTTACTATCGCATGTTTCCCATTCTTTTTAAAGTTAATAAATCACTAAGGTGGAATACTCATACACTTATAAATTTTTAATGCCTCTTTCGATGGCCACCAAGAGCCCTAGTACACATGCCTTTTATTTAGCTATGTTATTGGTATAGTGAAAATTTTTGGTGGTGAAAGGATAATAATCTTTATTTAGTGATATCAAAGTAGCTCTAATTCTATGCCCCGTTATGTTTAAGGCTATATCAAAATATATTTTCCAAGTTGGGCTGCAATCTATACCATCTTTTACTTTGGATATGCACATAATGTCCTCATCCGAAAATAAAATCTAACAGTTCATAGTCTTCTTTATCTTGGCTTGCTAAGAACTCAATTATCGTGCTACCCTGATAGCTTTTTGGTTCACATAAATGATGTCATATTCACAAAACAAAACTTACCACCAAGCCAACTTTCCTAACAAAGGAAGAACCTCACACAGGTATTTGACAAGATCTAGTTTGGCGATCAACCATGTTGTGTGATATAACATGTATTGCTTAATCTCTAAGCTGTACAAGCCAAAGCACAACATAACTTCTTGATTGCAAAGTAGTTATTTTCATACTTTGTGAATTTTTTGCTTAAGTATTATATAGCTTGTTATTTCTTTCTTGACTTGTCATGCTAACCCACTGCACTACCTATAGACTTGTTGAAAACTAATAGGTATAAGATTAGTGGTCAATCGAGCACCAACGATACATGCACTAACAAGGTCAACAGGTAACAATTGACCTTGTTGAAAGCTTATTGGCATTCATCATTCTATTCACCAAGGTTCTGTTTCAGAGTAGGTCAAAGATTGAATCAAATTTTTCGATCAGCTGAGATATACATTTGGCTATATAGTTCAACCTCTCAAGGAAACATGAGGCAGCAAAAGGATTTAGATAGGCTTTGTCCTGTTGGGATGAACCTTAATTCCTCATTCCCTAATAATAAAGACTAATAGCTTATCGAAGGTAACATCGAAGGTACACTGAGCTGGATTTAGTTGAAATTGGTATTTGCATAGCCATTTACAGAGTTTGTAGATATTAGCGACATGCTCAACCTCTTTTGAGGATATGGCTATCATATCATCCACGTAGACCTTTATTTCTTTATGCATGAGATCATGAAAGAATGTCACCACTGCCCTTTAGTAAATTGTCCTAGCTTTTTTAAGTCCAAAAGGCATAATTTCACATCCACGAAGGTGGTATTTTTCTTGTCTTCAGTGTCATTTGAATCCGATTATAACTTTAAAATCCATCCATGAAGGAAAATAAAAAATTTTTTATGGTATTGTCTATGAAGGTATCGATGAATGGCAAAGAGAATTTTTAGTGGTATTGTCTATGAAGGTATCGATGAATGGCAAAGAGAATTTATCTTTAGGGCTAGCTCGGTTTAAATCCCTATAGTCTACACACATCCATACCTTACCATCCTTTTTAGGTATCGAGACAATGTTGGCTACCTATCCAAGATACTTGGCTACTTCAAGAAATTCTATGTCAAATTGCTTCTTTATTTCTTTTTTAATCTTCAAAAGCATCTCTTGTTTCATTTTTCTAAGTTTTTGTTGCATGGGTTTGCACTAAGGTTTTAAAGGAAGTCTATAACTGTATGTCTTGGTAGGACCAGGTAAATGCATCTTAAGTATTCTTGGGAAGTTGATTAATTTGGTCTAAGTTGATGGGTTTATAGATGTTCCTATCTTGACCTCTTTCCAATTGTCCTTCATCCTAAGGTTCATAATTACAATTGGCTCTTCATGGGAAAAAATCTCTCTTTTCTTGTTCAGTCAGTTTTAACAATTGAGGTGACATAGTGCTTTCCTCAAAATCTTTCTTACATTTGACCTCACTAATACAAATTGGTTGGTTGGAATTGATTTTTGGAATTTTAATATGAACACTCATTTTCATTTAGGTTCTTAAAAATCTAAACAAAAATAATATAGGCAAAAAAAATATACAAAGAGAAGAAAAAAAGTCCAAGGATTTGACAGGAAAGAAGAGATGAAATGCGAAATGCTTAGTCATTTTATTAATAATGCTTAATAAAAGTATGCTCATAAAAAAGATTGTACAATATTCTTGGGCAGAAACATGTAGTTTTAGTACATAAAATTACTTCGAATTAGATCTAAATAGTACAGGAATCTCTTCTTCATCCAAATGCTTGGAATAAAATCTAAAATGCACAGACTAGTCTCATGACCAATTGCTTAAGTTCCTAGCTCATTGATTGCATTATTAAAGAAGTCTCTAAATGCCTTGCTTATATGAACATTACATTGTTGGGTTAGTAGTTTCTCCCTAATTCAAATTGATATGTTCTTTTGAATGAATACTTTCTAGCAAAGGTGGCAGCACCATTAGTTAGTATTCTAGATCGTGACCCTTTAGACATGCCATTCTCTTTCCTCATACTTTCTAAGCTTGTTTTTTCTTTGGTGAATATTAGGCTTGAATCCTAGACCTCTCTTATTAATTTGATGGTTAACTTTCAAAGCATTAAAGATCCTTTGTAGATGCTTTCCTAGCCCTTTTCTAGCTCATGCACCCTTATTGATGATTAACTAAAGACTCATGTAGGTTTTTTTTTTTATTGATAAGGCTTAACCATGGGCAAAACTTCTTTACATAGGTGGCATTAACAAACTGAAATGACTAGAATGAGGACTCTAGCATATTATCCTTAGGCTTAATATAAAAGGTTTTTGTAAAAGCAGTGACAATAATATCTTCTTAGACTCTAATGCTAACAACTTTGTTTTTATGACAAATTTTAACTTTTGGTGCAATAAAGATGGTATTGCCCCTATAGAATGGATCCGAGGTCTCTCCAAGAATCAATTGTATGATAAAGTAATGTCCATTACATGAAAATCCATTTCATACATCCATAGCCTTATTTGTAGTGGGATAGTGATGTTTCCAACAATATTTCTACATGTTCCATTGAATGCTCCACCACTATGCGTTATGCTTATATGAGAAGTATCAATAGAAAGTTGATTTAAACACATCGAAGGTATTAAATTTAAGGTCCACCCATTATCAATGAGAGCTTATGGTAGCACACTTCCCTTATAATAAGTGATCATATGGAGAGCTTTGTAAACCCCCCTAATTCCATGGTGTATTTTATCATCAATGAAAGATATGTAATAATCTATAGTAATATTGCTCATGAAGCAATTTAATTGGCCTATCAAAATGATGGGTGGGATGTAAGCTCTATTCAAGACCTTAAATAAAGTTTTTCTATAAGCTTTGGAACATAAGAGCAATAACAGGATAGCCATCTTAATGAGTTGCTTGTTTAGCTGATCAACAATGCCATATTTGCTATGCTTGATGAATTTTAGAAATTGCATAGCTTCTTTCTCGCTTACTAATTCTTTGACACTTTTGAATCTGATTGTTTCCTTATCATCTTTAATGTCTAAGTTACTAAGGAAACATTCAGCTAGAGCATAGCATTCGCCGTTTGAGTTAGATGGCTCACTGTCATGAGGTTAACATGGCCATTTGTTGGCGAGATTCTTTGATCATCACTACTCAACTTTCATACTTCCATAGCATAGCTCTATCCTCTTTTTAAGGGAAAAGAGACGAAAGCTAAAAGGTTATTCTCGACATAGGCTATGTAAGTATGAGTTTGGTATCTAGCTAATTAGCAAACATGATCAATGGTCTTTTGACTCCATAGGGGGGATTTTTCCATCCTTTTTCATAACATAGATGGAAACATCATATCATCCTCTTGTGATGATCTGTACTAGAATAGGACTTAATGGAAATAGATCTCTAACATTTCAAAGTGAAGATAGAAGAAAAATAAAAAATTTTGAAATTTGAAAGTTAAAACCATGGAAGGAATAAATAGAATAAACCTTGATTGATTAACAAGAATACTCGCCACAATCAATATAAAGATAGGATGCCACATTTATGGATGAAAAACCTAAAAGATAAGTTTTACAAACTTGCCACTAAAAAGACTTGGATAAGAGGAAAAGAACTGAAAATAACCAACAGTTTTATTTATCAACTCTCAATGACTCAAAAATAAGCATAAGATCACTTATTTATAGTAGAGGATTTGGCTAAATGCTTTTATAGGAAAAAAATTAAATCCTAAATAATTAATTAAGATATTGCTTGCTCACAAGAAGTATGAAATAGTCAATAAAATTAATTTCCTTGTAAGCTAAGGGATTAAAACATTTTTAAAGAAAGGAAACTAAAAGCCTTGGGGATTAAGTAATAATCTGCACACCAAAACTTTCCTAATTTGGATGCTGCAAACCTTTTTGCTCAAGAAGACTTCTAGAATCTTCAAGGATCTTTCTTAACAAGCACATAATACACCTTTTAGCCCTTGATCATGTGATTGGGCTTGTATACTTAAACTTTTTCTTTTGGGCCTGCTAACTTAGGCCAACCATGATGTGGTACATTATCCCATTCTTCATAGAATTCAATTTCTAAATAATCCATCATTCCTTGGACAATATTAAGAATTTTAAATAATGTTACAAAGTGTGCCTTTGTCCACAGTGGCAACAGCAAGATTTGACGAGATTTTCATCTTAATATTGACCTTCTGATACTAACCACAACTTTATAAGGGCTTTTAGTACACTATTCACTGGTGTTTTAAACTTTTTGACATTTTTCTTAACCCAACAATGCTTCCCATCAATCATAGAGTTTACTCTTAGTTTCACATGGTTTGAAAATGGATTAGCTCTAACATTAGGTCCTGCCCCTTATTCAATTTTGTTGTCACTTTTTTTTAGTAGGAATTGAACTTTTCTTTTGCAAAAAATGCAATTTTCAATGCTATGATCGATGCCTAGCATGGTATTCATAGTAGGCACTCTTATGATATCATTTAGGATAAAGAGGTAGCCTTAGACTTGTAAACACTATAGCTACCAATTGAACTACAAGTAAGTGAGCATAAACTACTTTATGCTAATAAGTAAATGGATCAAAATGCTATTTTTCTCGAGGTGCGTGTTGATTGTTTGGTGCTTTGGATGCTCTTTTTCCTAAGGTGCGTGTTGATTGTTTGGTGCTCTGGTGTTACTTTATTGCGAGATGGACTGTTTTGAGTAGAATTTGAACTTGGTTTGATGAAAAATTAATGGTAGGATTGAATCTAGTCAAGTATGCCAATTATGGTATTGAGGCATATGGGCCTGGTTATGCCATGCTAGGGAAATACATGCTTGGTATAGAATATAGATTTTAGGTGATCCTTGTAGGGATTTCACTAACAACATTTACCTTTTTATCTTTGTTGTTAGCAGTAGACTTTTTAGTATAGCTAATGGATTCCCCTCCTGAGATCCTTTTACTCACTATGGTTCTCCAAATATTAACATGTCAGCAAAATCCTTCGTAGTGTTCCCTATTAACTTTTCATAGTAAAGAGCTCGTAGAGTGCTGATAAACTTAACTATCATCTCTTGTTTGGTTAGTAGAGGGTGAACCTAGCCAGTATCTTCCTGCCACCTTTGGGTGTACTACTTGAAATTTTTAGTAGTTTCATTTTCCATGTGCAATAATGAAAGACGATCTGAAGTGTAATTAGACACATGCTTATACTTATTGCAACGTACCCTAGGAGGGTCCTCATGGATCTACGAATACGTATAACTTAAAATATTTTTCTAGCTTGGAATGTTTTCTTGATCGAGACTTTTCCTTTGTGAAGTGATGGGAATGAGAAAGTACATATTCTCTATTATGACACAGTGAGGAGAGACCATATGACAAATAGCTCATTTTATTGGTCTTGGATGACTATCATGAAATGGCCAACACTTGGTATCACCATTGATCATTTTGGGTTAGCCATGATCAGATGCCTATTAAAACCTATGTTTTGAATTATGAAACTCAAAAGATTGACCCCTTGGTCTATGTAATGCAAAAATTCACCATTTGGGTTCAAGAGTTGGTTATGCACGATGAGGTACAAACCACTTTATGACACCCAAAATCGATACCTTACTAGCTATGATTATCTCAATTTTGATTCTTTCAATCTTAAGTTGTCACTATTTTGATATAACCCTCTTTTAATGCATGAATCTTATAAAAATACAAATCCAGGTTTTGATGAAAAAGATTTAATCTCATATACAGCCTAAAGAGATGCGGAATACAAAGATTTTCAATAAAATGACCTTTGGATTTTACTTTGAAAATGGAATGTCCCACTTTAGGCACTGAAGAGATACCTCACATGGAACATTACCTTTAATTTTATTTGAAATGTTTTGAAAACATGAACGCATATAATCATCACAAAGAAATCATGTTAGTAAGGCAATAAATGAAGTAACATAACATGGATCATTCAATGCAATG
>JBBYHO010531161.1:0-16483 GCA_038382025.1 Adansonia gregorii | reverse complement strand
ACTGTGAAAATGGCCTACATGTATCGATACATTGCATAATGTATCGATACATTTGGTCCAAAAACCTTGATGGTATCAATACAATGAACATTGTATCGATACTATGAACCACTGTATATTATATGTTGATATGTATCAATACATTTCTTTACAAAATGCATGTTCTGGTCTTGGCATGACCTAATATCAATACATGAGGTCCTGTATCGATACAAAGGCTCATGTATTGATACATCTATATGTTGTATCGATACAAATGGGGACATTTCAAATTTTTGGCATATGAGAGCATTGTATCGACACATGAGAACCATGTATCGATACATTCAAGTAAAATTATGAATTTTCTCATATCTTTTGTCCTCATATACCTTGAACTATGTCATTTGATGCTACATCTTTGCATTTACCTTTGATATGATCCCTAGACCTTCTTGACCTCCTCAAATACTTTTTGTCAAGCGATATCGCCTTGTCTCACATCTATGCTCCTGATTGGCACAAATTAGCCTAGACAAAATAAGGTGTTTATAGCTACCCCTCTTTAACCATTGCTAAAAATTAGGAATAGGGTAAAGATAAATAAACACTATTTTGTTTAGGGTGGACTAATGTTTCTAGAACACTAGGGTGTTAGGTTTTCTAAGGTTTGACCCCTTTAAGCAGGTATAAAGTAACGTGGATTTCTACTATGGGTGCCGCCAACTTATGCAGGCTTTGACTTAAACTTGGTGCTACCAGCTTGTACGGGCTTTGACTTAAACTTGGCACCACCAACTTGTATGGGTTTTGACTCGAATTTTGCCAATTTATGTGGGCTTTAACTGGAACTTAGGTGCCACCAGCTCATATGGGCTTTGACTTAGACTTGGGTGCCACTAGTACTTGTGGGCTTTGGCTGGGGTGGTGCTAGCTCATGAAGGCTTTGACTTAAACTTGGTGCCACCAACTTGTATAGGCTTTGACTCAGATGCCGTTAGCTTATGCGAGCTTTGACTTAAACTTGGGTACCACCACCTTATGTGGGCTTTGACTTGGGTGCTGTCAGCTCATGTGAGCTTTGATTAAACTTAGGTACCGTTAGCTTGAATAGGCTTTGACTTAAACTTGGTGCCACCAGCTCGTGTGGGTTTTTAGAAAGGTGCCATTAACTTGTGGGCTTTGAAAGGGTGCCCTTAACTTATAGGCTTTAAAAGGGGTGCCACTAACTCATGGGCTTTGACTTGGGTGCCACTAGCATAAAGGCTTTTGGAAAAGGTGCCACTAACTTGTGGACTTTTGAAAATATGCGACTGACTTATGGGCTTTAAAAGGGTGCCACTAACTTACGGGCTTTTAAAGGGTACCACTAATATATGGGCTTTAAAAGAGTGCCAATAACGTTTTTTGATAAAACTTCAAATACCAGCTTTTTTAACAAAAGTTCATGACAAAATTTTCTATTAAAAAAGGTTTTGGCACTAGTTCATAAGAAAATTCTTAACAAAACTTTTGACGAATTCGCTTGACAAAAGTGTTTGACGGTAGTTTCTAGACAATGATTTCTTAACACTGGCCATTTGATAGTAGTTTCTTGATAAAAAGGGTTTTAACATGAAAAGGACTTTACCTGAATGACATTTGGTTTGCGAAGCTTAAAGTTCTTACCTGGAATTCCTTAGAGGTTTAGCAAACTTAGCTTGAAGTGATATTGTAAAAATGATGTATGATGGTAATATGAGTGCACGATATGAAATGCCATCATGATTGCATGATATGAAGTCTAATACGAGAGATAGCCGTAGTTTTTCTTGTAGGTCATTCAAACTCTCATAGGGAAGGCGATTCATCTTTGTTGCCACTATAGACTAGAATTTTCCTTATCTTGTTAGGGATTGTAGATTGTTTTTGGTCCATTAGGGATATGACCAAAAATCTATTCCTGAGAATTTAGATTGTTACGCTTCCATATTCACAAGGCTCAATCATTTTCCTGACAATTGGAAGGCATTGTCAACAATTTAGGTTGATGTCTCTGGTTTTGATAGGATTCTAATAGAATGCATGGGTTGATTTTTAGTTAGCTTAAAATGATTTTTCTTGAGATGTGGCTTGTGAAAGCAAGAAATGGTTTAGTGTATGGTCATGTCGAGCAGGTTTTTGGATACAAAAAGTGCATAATCTTAACGATCAGGGCGTAAGCAGAATTTTTTGTGCTTTTTTTTCTTTTCGATGTAATATCAAGATGTACTGATACATATTTCAGTTGATTATCAAACATTATCAACTCAATGAAAAGTGCAATAAGAGTTGTAGGGGTGAAAAAAAACAAGGCAATATTTATTCATGACAACAAAGAGACATAACTCAATACACTATTTGATAAGCAATTGATAGGGTAGCAAGAAAGATGATTTTTTGGATGAAGATACCTTTGACAATCATGACATGGATGTTCTTTATGTGTTTTTTAGAACTTTTCTCAAACAATGAATGTGCTAAGCATGAGTGGATCTTCAAAAGTTCTCTAAGATTGCTTTGCATTGTCCTATAGGTACTCGCAGTTCATGCCTCATCAAAATTGATCTTCTTAAGTTACCCTTGATAGTTTTTAGTCGTAGTTAGGTTGGTTGCCCAGATGCCCTTTTTGGATTTTCATTTAAACCCTTTTTTGTTTTTCTTCCTTTTTTTTTTGTTATTCCCTTTTTGGATTTTTATTTAGACCCTTTTTTGTTTTTTTATTTTTTTTGGTTTTTTTTTGTTTATGTTTTTTCTTGTTTATGTTTTTTTTATTTTTTTAAGGATGCCTTTTCAGGTTTTTGCCCTTTACATATAATATTTCTTGACAGAATCTGAGTTGACTGGGTTGGGCAAGACATTGCCATCCATTTCTGACAAGATTAGGGCCTCTCTGGAGAAAGCTTGCTTCACGACATATCGTCCTTCCCAATTAGGGGTCCACTTGTCCCATGCATCTTTATCAATTGGAAGGATCTTTTTAAATACCAATTCACCGTGGTGAAATTGTTGTGGGTGCATCTTTTTGTCATGGGCTTGGATCATGCATCTTCGATACATTTGACCATGGCAGATGGTTTTCATGGGTTTTTCCTCAATGAAGTTGAGCTAGTCATATCGTTCTTGACCCATTCAGGTTCTTCAAGTTTGGTTTCCATCAAGACTATAAGAAAAGGGTTTTGACTTAAATAGGCAATACAACTTCCATCCCATAGACAAGAAAACAAGGGGTAGCAGCTATAGAAGTCTGAACTGAGTTCTGATAGGCATGAAGTGCAAATAATAGCTTCTCGTGCCAGTTTTTGTAAGTCTCAACCATTTTTTCAACTATTCTTTTAATTATTTTTTGGCTGCCTCGACTGCTGCATTCATCTTTGGGCGATAAGGGATAGAATTATGATGTTGGATCTTGAACTATAAGTAGACTGCTTACATCATTCTACTGTTTAAGTTGCTTGCATTGTCTGTGATGATTTGGTTTGGGAGACCATACCTATAGATGATGTCTTACTTAACAAACTTACAAACGATCGATCTAGTGACATTAGCATACAAGGCGACCTCTACCCATTTAATGAAATAGTCGATTGCTAACAAGATAAAACGATGCCTATTGAAAGCTTTAGGGGTGATTGGCCTGATCACATCCATGCCTCAAAATACTGCCAGAGGGACATGATCTTATCAACATAGATTTGAAACTTATGGCATTTTTGGGCATAATTGATGCAGTCTCTTTCAAGGGTTAACCAATAATAACTTATTGTCATGATTTGCTTGACCATCCAATATCCATTAGTATGTGTGCAATAAATCCCTTCATTCACTTCTTTTAGGATCTTTTTGGCTTCAGAAGTGTGAACGTATCTGAGCAATACTTGATCATGACTCCTTTTGAATAGGATTTTTCCATCGAGAACAAATCCCATAGCTAGCCTTCTGATAGTCCTTCTATCAGTCTTGGTTGCATGTTTGGGATATTACTGATCCTTAATGTAACGATGGATGTCATAATACCATGGTAGGCCATCCTTCTCTCTTTCGACACTATGATAATGAACCAGAGTTATGTAGATGCTTATCTAGATGGGAGCAATGTGTGACTCTTGGTTAACTTTAAACATGAATGATAAGGGATCCAAAGCATTAGCTATTTGGTTTTCTTCTCGAGGTAAATGTAAAAAACTAATATCATTAAATTCTTTCTTGAGCTCTGTTATCAGCTTTCCATACTCCATTAGCTTGGCATCATAAGTTTGCCACTCTCTTTTCAATTGGTAAATTACTAGGGCTGAATCACCAAACACTCGTAATATCTTGACATTATTCTCAATGGCTGCTTGAAGCCCTATGACACATGCTTTATATTCTGCGATATTATTCATGTAGCCAAAATTTAGCCTTACTGTTAACGGATAATGACTTCCATTGGGTGACATCAATATTGGCCCAATTCCATGACCTAGAACATTTAACACTCTATCAAAATACATCTTCCAAGATTGATCTTGGTTGAAGATGTCTTCATCTTTAGAAACGCACATTAGATCCTCATCTAGGAAGTCAAAATTTAAGGATTCATAGTTATCTGCTGCTCGACTTACCAAAAAGTCAGCTATCGCACTGGCTTTGATAGTCTTTTGACTAACATAGGCAATGTCGTATTTAGAAAGGAGGACTTGCCATCGAGCTAGCCTTCTTGACAGTGCAGGGGCTTTGCATAGATACTGGATAGGATTAAGCCTTGTAATCAACCATGTGGTGTGATACAACATGTACTACCTGAGTCTTCCGTCTGTCCACACTAAAGCATAGCATAACTTCTCGATTGCAGAGTAATTGCACTTGCATTTCGTGAACTTTTTGCTTAAATAGTAGATTGCTTGTTCCTTTTTTTCTTGACTCATCATACTATCCTAATACATAACCCATAGACTTTTCAAAGACTTCTAAGTAAAGGATTAAAGGTCAGCCGAGCATCGATGGTACCAACACTGGCAAGCTTGACAGATAATGTTTGACTTTATTAAAGGCTTCTTGACATGCCTCATTCCACTCTCCTGGATTTTATTTATGAAAGAGTCAAAAGATGAGGTCGCATTTGTCAATGAGCTATGATATGAATCTAGCAATGTAGTGCAATCTCCCTAAAAACCTTCTCACTTTCTTTTAGGTTTGAGGTGGTGGCAAATCCTAAATGGCTTTGACTTTATTAGAGTCAACTTTAATCCTTTTTTCGCTAATTATAAGGCTTAAAAGCTTACCCAAAGTGAATTTGAAGGTATAGTTGGTAGGATTCAATTTGAGTTGAAATTTTCATAGCCATTTAAAAAGTATCTGAAGGTTTATTACATGCTCATCCTCTTTCATTGACATGGCCATCATGTCATTAACATAGACCTTAATTTCTTTGTGCATCATGTCATGGAATAGGGCTACCATGGCCCGCTATAGGTTGGCCTAGCATTTTTGAGTCGAAGGGCATGACATTATAGCAAAATGTCTTCCACATGGTTACAAAAGTTGTTTTCTCCATGTCTTCGAGTGCCATCTTGATCTAGTTATAGCTTGAGAATCCATCCATGAAGAAGAACAGAGAATTCTTGGTTATGTGGTTTACCAAAGTGTCGATATGGGGTAGCAAGAAGTTATCCTTAGGGCTAGCTCGATTTAGATCCTGATAATCAACACACATTCATAATTTGCCATCTTTCTTTGGGACTGAGACTATATTGGTGACCCATTCTGGATATTTGGCTACTCCAATAAACCCTGCATCAAACTACTTTTTGACCTTCTTTTTAATTTTGAAAAGCATTTTTGGCTTCATCCTCCTTAATTTTTGTCAAATCGGTTTGCATTCGGGCTTGATGGGAAGCTTGTGAACCACTATATCAGTGTCTAGTCCTGGCATGTCTTGATATGAGCAAGCAAATACATCTTAATATTCCTGGAGTAGGTCTATTAACTTGGTCCTAATTGTTAACTTTATTGAGGTTCTAATTTTAACCTCCCTTCGGTCCTCCTGAGTACCCAGATTTATTACTTCCATTGGGTCTTTATGGGGCATGATCTGCTTTTTCTCTTATTCAATTAATCGTAAGAAGTCTGGTGGTACAGAGATTTCTTCAAAATCTTCTTCATGATCAACTTCACTAGTGTAAATTGACTGTTCAAAATTGATCTTTAAAGACACATTAAACACATCCATGTTATTGTCGTCAGGACACCTGAAAGGGCAAAGAAATAAATGTTACAAAAGGCACACACAACTAAAGGATTTTGATAAAAATGAAGGCAAAAGAGTAATATAGACAAAAAGGTTGAAAAGTGATACATAATATGAAATGATATGTGCAAAAGTTATTTCATTGATAATGTTTGATAAAAAATGCCCTTTACATAGGACACCTATCTACCTTTGAGCGAGGCCAGGTAGGCTATCTTTCTTGATGTTATATAAAAGGGGCAGGAAAAGTGCAAGAGCTTTCGTCATGACCTTATCATCAAAATCAGGTCTTGAAGGACATGAATTTTATGGCTCGGTATCTTGGAGATTAAGGCTATTGAGTGCCCTATTTCGAATGACCAAGACATTTTTGGCCTTTTTTTTCGATTGGCTTGGATCAATTTGTTTCCCAAATGAAATATCTCATTGAGAGATGGAAATATTATCAGCTTTGACTCTCCCTTTCGACCTAGTGATTATGTCATATCCTGGTTATAGGTCCTCTTTTCTTGCTGCTTTCTTGAGTGCGCATTGGCCTTAAATCCTAAACCTCTTTTGTTTGGTTGAGTGGTGACCTATAAAGCTCAGGCTATCTTTTGCAAATTCTTGCCAAGCCCTTTTCTAGTATGGGAACCTTTACCAACAGTCATTTTTAAACCTAAGTGGGTACTCTTTGACAGATCGGGTTTGACTATTGGTAATCTTTATCCCATAAATGTTGCATTAATAAACACGAAGGATTGGAAGGATAACTTCGGTGCATCTTCATTAGGCTCTATGTAAATATCCTCAGTGAAAGCAGTGGTGATCATTTTTTCTTCAGCCTTGATGGTGACCACTTTGTCATTTATCACAAATTTGAGCTTTTAATAGAGATAAGATAGGACAGCTCCGACAGAGTTTATCCATGGTCTTCCTAATAGGTAGTTGTAAGAAAGATTAATATCCATAACTTAAAAGTCCACTTTATATGTACATGGGCCTATCTGAAGTTGGATTGTATATTTTTAATTACTCTGTGACATGTTCCATTAAAAGCTCGAACTATGGTATGGCTACTTTTGATGTTAGACAATCGATAGGGAGTCTACTTAATGTAGTCATAGGCATGACATTAAGGGCCGACCCATTATGTATAAGTACTTTAGGCAACATGCGTCTCTTACAATAGGTAGTGAAATGCAGAGCTTTGTAACTTCCCCTACCTCCGAGTGGGATCTCATCATCAGTGAATGAGATATAATTATCAGCCATGATATTGTTCACTAACCGATCCAACTTTTTTATGGAGACATCCAGAGGCACATATGCTTTGTTCAGCACCTTAAGTAATGCATTTTGATGAACCTCTAAATTAAGAAATAGAGATAGCATAGAAATCTTGGCCGGTTGCTTGCTTAATTAATCCACAATGTGGTATTCATTGTGCTTGATGAACTTAAGAAACTCCATGGCTTTTTTTTTTAGTCATTGCTTCTTTGACTTTTTTGGGCTCAAAATTTTGTGCTTGGGCTATAGTGCTTGAAGATGCATTAACCTTCTATTTTTCTTGAATTGGAAGAGCATAACACCTACCACTACGGGTTAGGTGACTAACTCCTGACAGTTCCATTACAGCAATTAAGGGAGTTAGTTCTCTGATCATCACTACCTGATTATTGTATTTCCATGAGATAGCTTTGTTACTTTTATACAGGAATGGTTGTGGCACTTCTACCACTAACTTTGGTGTAAGTGTTGAAGAACTGACCTTAGAACTTGGCTTGCCATAAAGAACAAGCAATCTATTTCTCCTATAAGGTGGCTTCGTGGTTTCATCTCTTATCATGTTGATAGACTCAGCAGCAGGTGTGATCTCATGATAGAATTCTATCTGGCCTTCATTCATCATTTCTTGAACCATACACCTAAACTCACTGCATGTTTGTAAGGTATGACCTATAACTGTGTGGAAGTCACAGAAGTTGTCAGGATTATTTTCGAATTTTTCTATTACATTGAGCAACCCAACCTGAATCAATGCTTGTCAGACCAAGAACATTGGCATCCTTACATCTTCTATGCTTGCCTTTACTTCATGTTTGTTTTCAATGTCGATCATGTTTACATCTAGCTCAGTGTGGTTTAATCAAGGATTGGTAGTAATATTTGGTCCCTAGTTCATCCTAAACTGCAGGACTTTTGAGTTAAGTCAATTTTGCACATTTCATTTACAGGATATGTAGTTTTCAATATCATGCCCTGCTACCCTAGCATGGTATTCATAGTGTACGTTAGGGTTATACCATTACAGGTATGATGGATTTTTTTGGGACATAGATTAGGGCCACTAAATGATTTTGGAGCAAAGTTTGGTAGAGCTCTTTATAGGTCATAGGGATGGGATCCAAATGTTGTCTTTGTTAATTTGCACCTCGATTGCCACATCCATTATTGGTTGTTCGATTAGTATTTTGGTGGACTTGTGGAGGGTAGCCTTGTGGTGGGTTAGATGTGATTGCAAAGGATAGGTTATAGGTTATGGCATTAATTGGCTAAGGGGGTATGGTGATAGGGCAAGAATACAACATGCTTAGGTAGTCAGGGTCAGGTGTTTGACATTGTTTTAGCGAGATGAGCTAGCATAACTTATGGCATTGGCTTTTCCTTCTTTCTTTTTTCTGCTAATAGGCTTTTTACTTGATCCAGATGTTTCCTCAACTAACATTCTACCACTTTTAATGGCTGCGTTAATCATTTCTTTAGAGACGACTAGGTCTACAAATTTCTTGGTGGCATTTCCTATGAGCTCCTCATAATAAAGAGCATGTAAGGTGTGGATAAAAGTGACTATCATCTCTTTTTTGGTAAGGAGGACTAGATTGGAGCTACTTCTTCTCTCCACTTTGGGCGTATTGCTTGAAGCTTTCAGTGGATCTCTTCTCAAAATTCATCAAGAAAAGTCAATCCAGTGCCCAATTTGACATGTGCTAGTATTAATTTAAAAAGGCCTTGGCCAAGTTAGCCCATGATTGGATTTTCACATTGTTTAGCTTGATATACCATCGAGCTGCTGTCCCAATGAGGCTATGGTGGAAGCAATGGATAAGGAGCTTTTCATCTTTCTCGTACCCAACCATCTTTTATAGGTATATTCAGACATGGACAGAAGGGTCAGTGGTTCCATTAAACTTTTCAAACTCTAGGACTTTGAACTTCAGGGGAATGACAAGGAAGTGGACACCAAAGATAGCAATTGTGCATTAAAAGCTCTGAACTTGTCACTCCCCTCATAGCCTAAAGACATTTTTCCAGTAGCTAAAATTTGTTCACTTCTATCGCAGTCTTGGTGGACTTTTGACCTTCTATTTTCTTTGGTTCCTCATGGTCAAAGGTTATCAGATCTACTGATGAGGCTTTTGCATTAACCCCTTGAGCACCGGGAATGAATTAACCTACTGCAATAGGATTAAGGTAGATGACTGGTGGAGCCTAAGCGGTAGGTGTAGGAGCAGGCTATTGTTTTTTTCTAGTTTCTCCTTAGATAGGTTCTAGATTCTTGGCAGGGGGACTTTCAACATTGGAAGGAGTAATCCTTATTTCAGTAGTGCTGGCTTGCCCTTTTTCTTTAATAGAGTTAGTCATTAGTTCCATAAGTTTTGTGATTTGATTTTTCATTTTGCATTGCTTACGAAGCATCTGGTCCTATTCCTTGACCATTAGCTCAAGTAGCTTAATACAAGTTTCATGATCACACTCCATGATTTGCTTACAGCATCATGTATTATAGCAGTGTGCGATGTAAGGTTCCGTGTTCCTAATTGATCTCAAAATCCCTTGCATTTTATGGCTCAATTCTCATATTAGACTTTTTTTAAAAAAATATATTTATTGATGAGCATCTATGATGCAATGATGAGTTAAGATAATGAATAATTAATGCAAGTGCAATGAAAAATAATGAAATTAAATATGCATATGCATTAGAGACAATTGATTCTTGGAATAGTTTCATCAATAACATCATTCATAGAGTCACAAAAGGATTTTTTCTGTTACGACCTGATTACATCTAAAAGTATCTAGCATGATTACATTGTGTAATCACACGATCAGGAAAATCCAAAAGTCACTGCTCATGATCCCAATGTCTTGCCCTATGGAATCATCTCATTCGCCTCTTGTTGAGCCATTTAAACTTGTTGAGTGAGGTGCTGAAGTTATTCTTGGTAGTTCAGATGTGCTTGCTCAATTATTGCTTGCCAATCTAATTTGCATTGCTCAAAAGCCCTTGTTAGTTCATTGATATAACCTTGATGATCTTGAAGAGACTATTCTAACTCTTGGATTCTGTATGTGAGGGCTTCAGTTTCAACCCTAGTGGCTCTCGCGTCTCGCATTTGGGCCTCGAGTCTTTGATTCTTTCATTGGTAGGTTAAAGCAAGAGCACGTGCCCTCGTGAACTTTTCCTTATTAGTCTAACTTCCTTCTTTTGCTGACTCAGCTCGCGATTGAGAGTGGTGAGTTTTGCTTCCCATTTGACTGATGTCTTGCCAATACGTCAGGACTTGTTAGCTTTTTTTAGTGTCACATAAACCTTGGTTAGGCTCTCAAGGTCATCTTTGAAGTAATCTTTTTCTTTAATGACTCGATCCATTTCACCACTCCTAAGATAGATATCTATCTCTGGCTGGCCTTTTTCCACCTTAAGTCAAAAGATTTCTATAGTGAAGGATGCCTTCTTTCGCTCGAACTCCCTCTTAAGTAGCTCGATCTCAAAAAGCGGTTCCTCTATTGGGATTTACAGTTTCTCAGAGTTGGGTGGTGGCAATAGATCATTGATATAAAAGAGTCTCCACTCTTTATATCTAGGCATGGTGGGGCTTCTTCTCCAATATCTTTCCATACAATGGATCTTCTTCCAAGATTGGAAAGTTAACTGGACTTTCGCTTTATAATTAGGCTCTCCGTATTCAAAATCCCAATATCCCAAGTCTTCTAAGAATGGGAATGAATTGTTGGCACTAGAACTGATGTAATAATAAAAGAGGAGCATAGCTAGCATTTCCCCATAATCCCAAGAGTGGCACACAAGTGTAGTCTCCATATCTATGCACAATCGACTGAGGGAACACCCATGAGGCTCTCCACATGATTTCTTCCTCCTTCACGTCTTGTAATTCCTTGACCCAATTCTTATTTTGATGACATTTTTCCTCTAATGCCATTGAAAAAGGACTAATCTTGAAGAAGAAATTTTGCCTGACTCTTCTTTTCCTAACACAAAGATGAACTAGAAGCCATATCTAGAGCAATGAGGCGCACCTGATGTTCCCATCCTTTTACAAAAGCTGAGGGCGTGGATGGTTTCGGTGATAAAGGTGGAAGTAGGGTTGATGTTGCAATATAGGCAAGAAAAGAAATCTATGATTGCCGCCTCTACATAGCCCAAAGTCTTTGGGAATATAATGAGCCCGTAGATTGCCAAAGCATAGACATCTTAAGCTTTCTTTTGATCAGAAAGATTTATGATTGCCTCTTTTAAGCTGCCCAAAAGATGCATTTGCTACTCTTTTTTACTTTCACATGACAATCAACCCATGTTTCTATGACTCCAAGAATTTGCCTCAACCTTTTCTTGAACGGAGAAGGCTTTAAAATTCAATCTGATTTGGCCCTTTCTATGTTGAGTAAGGCTATGTACTCATCAATGGTAGGGACTAAATCTTTTTGGTTGAAGATGAAACATTGGTAGGCTAGATTCCAAAACTCTGCCACTGCTCGCAATAAGCTGTCATCTAACTGAACTTGAAGTAAGAGAGCGATATCCTGATACTTTTTAGTGAAGGCTTCTTTCATGTTGCTATCCAAATTATCCTAAATGTGCTTTAATTCTCGATAATCATTCTGATGAAAGCTGATTTTGACCTCTTTATGCATTTCTGAGTTGTAATTAGGCTTTAGGATGTCCCTATCTTGACGTTGGTGACTTTCTGACCATGTTTTGACATTTTTAAAGGACTCAAAAATGGAGATAAGCTATTGCTCCATAAATGATGCCTCTTGCTGAACACTGAACTAGAGTAATTGTCCCAAAATTATGATGGTAATGATGGTTATGATGAAATGATGCATGCACCTAAACAAAAACAAAGGGAAAATAATTTAGTGGAACATATAGAAGATAAATGTAAGGAAATAAAAAATTTAAGAACGTTAGAACAAAAAATTCATAACATGTCTCAACCAAAGTGATGAGACAAGAAATGGGTGGCATTTCAATATACCAAGATGTAATCTGCCTTTCATGAGGTGATGCAATATCTTATTTTGATGGAAAAAGAAATGACTAGTAGCAATATTCATTCATCACCACTAGTGTGGATGCGCGTTAAGCCATGACTCAGACAGATGGCTTACAGTATAAGACATTATGAATGATTGTTTTTTGTTCACTGTCACTTATTTATACAAAGGTTAGCCATCGTTCAAGTAGCACGATGGCATGTCTTGATAAATGATAAAAATGAAGATGCAGGTGACAATTGTATAGTCACCTACATAATTATGGTAATTAAGAGTAAAGGTTAGGAATGTTCCCCCAAGTGACCCTATTCTCTAGGTATTCTAGCAGTGTCTCGATATGGTTTGATGTAGTTTAGCTCGTAGGGCTCACTATATGAGGTTTAAGTTGATGCCTAAATAGGTATTCGAATTGCTCCTCCATCTGATAAGGATAGTCGAGGGACCCCGCTCCTAGACCCATTACGGGTTTGGTAGAATAGGTTGATCCGTTGGATGTATTTCCCTATGCAAATATGGAGGGTTACTCATGAGAGACATAGGTAATTTACATCCGAGAAGTTATTGCCATGCCTATACAGAGGGTTACTCATAAAGGCAAATAGCTCACTTCCTCCTATTGAATAGGTTGTAACCATACCATGGAGTTTGGCGGGACACTAATGCATATGCAAGTACACGGTGTGCGGCGAGGAAATGATCAAACCTTTTTGTTTACTTAAGTATTACCATTTTTATTAAACTAATGATTATTCAAAAATAAAATAATCCTGGCAATCATATCAAACAAAAGATTAGTTGACAAAATGAAGAAAAGGGTCATGGTTAAATAATGACCGAAGATCAAAAGAACTAAAGACCTAGCAAGACACGGCTAGTTATTACCTAACTCTCTACTACCCCAAGTGGAGTCGCTAAGTTATCGCAACATACCCCAGTGTGGATCCTCGTGGATCTATGGGTGTGTACAACTTAAAAAAAAATTTTGACTTGGAAATGTCTTTTTGACTAAGACTATTCTTTGGCGATGTGATGAGAATGAGAAAGTACAGATTCTTGACTTATGGCACAGTGAGAGGGACCATAACATGAATCACTCATCCTATTGGTCTCATATGACCATCACAAAATGGCCACTGATCATTTTGGGCTAGGCATGATTGGATGCCTATTAAAACCTACGTTTGAGTTACCAAACTCAAAACATCGATCTCGTGGTCTACATAATGCAAAGATTCACCGTTTGGGTTTGGAGTTGGCTACGTGTGATGAGGTACAAACCTCTTTACGATGTCCGAAATCGATACCTTACTAGTTATGTCTTATCTTAGTTTTGATTCTTTCGATCTTAACTTGTCATTATTTCAATATAAGCCCTTTTAATGCATGAATCTTGTAGAAATAATCCAGGTTTTGATGAAAAAGATTTAATCTCATATACGCCCCAAAAAAGTGAGTAATATAGAGAATTTTGATAAAAATGACCTCTAGATTTTACTTTGAAAATGGAATGTTCCACTTTGGGCACTGGAGAGATACTTATGTGGAACATTACGTTTAATGTTATTTGAAATGCTTTGAAAACATGAATGCAAATAATCATCACAAAGAAATCATGTTAGTAAGGTAATAAATAAAGTAACAAGTGGGGTTAGAGTATCCCCAAAAGTGATTTAGGGAATGCATGAGCCCTTCAACAACTTTTGGCAAAAGAAATTATTGTGAATGAGGATGTAAAGATGTAAAATATGTTTGTGCCTTGATACGAGCCTATAGGAGGTCAAAGTGTATTCTCAAATCTAATCGAGTTGACATGGAGACATTCAAATATCCCGAGACAAAATTTGGGAAAACAACTCAATTTTGACCAAAACAAAAAATAGGAGATAGCATCATGCTATCTTGCTTCCCAAATAGTCTAAATTGGTTCGAAGGATTTAAAGGATGGACAGGATACCGTTATAAAGGCAACTCGATGAGGATTGTACTAAAAATATTCCCACTACCCAAAAAGTCACTTTCTGGGGGAATAAATTTTCAAGTTCAAATTGATAGTGCTGCTGGCAAAGCATATGAGAGATAAGGTGTGTTAAATTTGAAAAATCACCCCGAACTCATTTGCTATCAAAAAATTATAAACAATACCTTTTTGAAAAGGGAATTTCATGAACCTTTTACAAAAAATGTTTGAAGAATTTGGAAAACTTATTTAGTGGGCCTGAGCGGCCCAACCAAAATACATGTTTGGATTCCTAAGGTTCCAGATAGTTTAGACTTGAAAAATCATAACTCCCTCATCTGGAATGATCCAGGGGTGAGTAAGACATCATTTTAAAGATAATTCGATATGATTTGATAGAAAAATATCAAAAATTCATCAAAAATCATTTAGGATTTTAAAGTGATTTTTCAATTTGTAACAGTTGTGCTGCCAGTAAGTGACAAAGCAAAGCAGGGGATATCTCTTATTTTTTTATGTCTACAAGACCAAACTCGAGTCATTGACTCTATAACATCTATGAATGAAGGGAAAAAGTGGCATGAGCATCATAAGCTCATTTGCATAGCCTCGGAGTAGTTTAGGATAATGAAACAGCCTGTTGATCATACCACTCAAGGTTTTGACTCAAGAAAGAGGCACAAACATTTAGGGAATAATTGTAAGACCATTTTCATTTCAAAATCAAAAGATTTGAGTTTGTTTGACCAAAGTTCCAGATTTGGAAAACTTAACTTTCCCCAAGATATTTTGCTAGCTTTAAGGAAAATGCTAAGTCCATGCTAATCCTCATTGGTTGAGGTTAACATGCTTGGCTTGAGAGGTTTTGAAAATCAGTTTTGATAGCAATTAAACATGCATTTTGACAAAGAGAAGACAACAAACATATAAGGGTATGCCATATAACATGAATGGGGATACTAACTTTACCAATGGTTTAAACAAAGGAAGTGTTATGCATCATGATAAGAAACTATTATGGATGCTGAATATGACAATGATTCATGCAAGCCAATGTATAAATGTGCTTGAAATATGTTAGGCTAGTGATTCATACATGATTAAGGATAACAAGATGCATAGATATGGCCTAAAATGCATGGGCAAGAGGTTTCAAACTAATGAGGATGAAATAAGGCATTTCAAACATCAAAAGGGTATAAGGCATCCAAATCTTAAACTACCACAACCAAAAGCCACAATAATGCATGATAATCTTAAAAGGTTGATGGAAACATGGAGAATTCACTAAAATGATGAATATACTGAAAAACTAAAAATAAAAGTGTAAAGTGAGAAGCTATACCAACAAAACTTCATTCTTTGCCAAGTAATTGGAGTAGCAGAGATGGCTTAAATTTCTCTCTTTTCCTTGTTCTTAATAAGCAAGAAAAAAGAGAGAAATAATTAGTGTTTTGGTTTTGGTATGGATGAGGGTGATTTTTAAAACATGTAATGGTTAGGGAATGAGTGTTTTAAGATTGTTTTTGGTTGATGGGTGAAGAGCTACGAGATTCTGGTTTTTTTAGTGTGGGAATACGTTTCGAAAGCTGAAAATGAGTTAGAATCTAACCTTTTTCTACTGAGATAGAAGTTATCCATTTATACCAGCCTTTTGGAGCCAAATTAGAGGTGTTTTTGGCCATTTCTCAATGGGGATAAAGTAATGTCAGCATGGTGGCTATAGGGTGGCTGTAGGGAGCAACTTGCTGCCAATGTGATGGGCATAAGGTGGTTGATTTAAATGCTGAAATGATTATCTAGAAAATAGGGTGGCTAATGGTGATATTGGACAACAAACTAGGGAGTAGGGTGATCATATGATATTGACCCTTGTTAATCCAATTTAGACTTCAAAAAAATATTTTGATTAATTCAAAAGTCCAAATTCATAATTTTATATGGGTTTTAATCTTTCTTGATGCAAAGAAATGAGTTAAAATCGAGTTTTGGATCAATGGTGGATGAGTTAAAAA